>KZ105002.1:42301-104145 GCA_000504405.2 Mycosphaerella sp. Ston1 | reverse complement strand
CTTATATATGCCTAAGGGGTGTATGTTGTTATAGTTTTCACTTATTACTAGCAATCTCGAGAACTTCTACTTATTACTAAAGCGTAGCGACGGCATAAAGAAGAAGATAACTAGTTTCTCGCTCGCTAGTATATACAGACAAATCGCTATTATAGTAGGTACTATTAAGCGACGCGCAGCTAGAGCCGAGTTTAATTTCTCGTATAAGAGCTACTCCTTTGCACGGCTCTATCTATAGCTTAAACTAGTGCTATATCTAGCTTAGGTTCTACTCGTTAAGCAGATTAAACTCGGTAAAGTAGACGCTTAGAACGACGACGTACGAGAGCACGCGGACGACACCTCCTACGACTATCTATTCTACCGACAGTACCGTATGCTTTGTCGCTATATTTAGTATAAGTACGTCCTTCTCGAACACCTTACCTATACTAATTTTGAGCGCTAGACGACGTAGTAGAAGGAGGCCAGATTTAATCTATACTTCTCGTACAAGAAGGTAACGGTAGAAAGAGGCGCAGAGGATAACGAGGCTGCTATCGATAATACTAGCCTGTCTGCGGCGACGGCTACTATAAAGGAGGCCGTATTTACTGTCCGCGAGAAGTACTATAGTATAGTAAAAGAGCTCGCTAACGAAGACGTAGCCGTACGACGAGTCGTACTTAGCATATAGCTACTACGTATTTAGAATACCTTTAGTCTATTAATAAACGTATTAGTTAAGTTATTAATTATAGAGCTTACGGCTAAGGGTAACTATATGCCGCTAAAGATAGAAAAGCTAGTACTAAGTAACATACCTTTCTCTACTACTCCGCGGCAGCCGATATAGTACGAACTCGATACTAGAACTTAGTAGTAGTACGCGCTAATCCTTAGTAGCTACTTCGCCGAGTAGCGGCTTCCGGTACCCTCTACGATCGTACTATACTAAGCTCCGGCGCCGAGAGCGACGACGATAGGGCGAGCGCCGAAGCGACAAAGAGGTAATAATAGAGAGATAATGCCGGACGCGCCGTCTAAGAAAGAGATAGCTATAATAGCGACAATTAAGGCGCTAGCAGACAGAGCGCTAGCAGAAGCAGAATACGAGAAGTACGCGAGATCCGGCTAATAAGAGGGCAGAGATATATACTCGATTATAGCAGGTATTATAGGCAAAGACAGCGGCAAATGCGTTTTTAGCTCTAAACTAATTCTTCTACCCCTAATCGATTAGAATACCTAATATACCTATCCTACTAAGACCTCCTTTTAGTATATTATTACTACGGTCGCTCTAAGCAATCGCTCTACTAATGTTTTGCCTATATATATAGATGCTGGTGCGGTGGCGGTATATAGAGAAAACGATACTCTAATAAATTACGTTAAGTAAGTTATGCCTAAGGCATCGCGACGGTAATAAGGTTAGCGGCGGTAAGGTTAGCAGGCAGCGATATCAGTATATGTTCGCCAAGGTATTATTCCTCATACTAATTTAGGTGCGGGGCTATGTCAGTGCGACCGCGCCGAGATTACTCACCTACAGGGGGGTTATTCCGAGTGTGCCTGGCGATAGACACAGCCGTCAGAAGCGCCTTACTACAGCTAATCCCCGATTCGGTTGATATGGCAGAAATTCGATACAGCCTTGCAAGACAGGATCCGCGCTCGCCGTATCACAGCTAATCTACAGCCGCCACGCCCGCCTCAAGCGTCATCCGGCGCTTCTCAAATGCGAGAACCATAGCGATCACATCACAAGGGCCGTACCATTAGCGATCATTGGCCTACAGACACACCAACGATTGTTGGGTTACAGTTACAGCGGAAAGTCAATAATCGCGAGTCGATTAAGGCGGCTGAAATGATGATATATAACTTCGATACAGCCTTCCAAGGCTTGCTGTTGTTTGCATACACATCCAACGAACAATTCGAACATATCAAGCTTCTCGCTCTTCAGCTTGTCATTTCTTCATACATCGCAGTTAGTAAAATGCCATGAACAACTCTGACAACCCCTGCGTACTAACATGGCCTTTCAGGTTGACTGATCGCTCAAAGCAGACAACATGTGCACTCAAGTCTGGCACCATTACCAGTGTGGCTGTAAGACGAAGGGAGAGTTCATTCAATGCGACGAAAAATACAATGCCCAGACCAACCTCCAATGCAACACGACGAGTAGAGATGATCAGACCTCGCGAAACTATTGTCCGAAGCACATACCCAAGGAAAATAAGGCTACAACTCAGTACACCAACCGTGCGCCTGTGCACCAGTAGCCAATGACGCTATTGGGAGGTGGGAGTGGGAGACGGAGCTTTGTGAGATGCAATTTAGAGCAAATGTGAATGGTATTGCATGTGAGAGTGTATCAAGCAATTGTACCTTCTAGTTCCGCCTCAAGATCCGGAACCATTTCCTTCGCACCAGTGCATTTTGCTATGTGCTTGATGAATTCATCCTCTGATCGTGCAATGTGCTGCATGGTATAAAGCATCTGCTTTATATCAGTGCCCGGAGCCATGAGATGAGACAGAGTTGGATTTCGCCTGTTAGGCGACCATTCTCGACAAGTCTTCTCGCACCCTAAACACCAGAGCCCGCTCTCAATGCGACTGCCAGCAACAGACAGGGATGGAAACGGTACAGATGCCATGCCGCAGAACTTGTCGTTAGGTACGTTAGCCTGGGTGGGCTGGAACAAGAGACCATGTCCGGGCGCTTGCAATGGAGCTTTTAATAGCCAACGCAGCTTGTGGTATTTGTCCAGTGATAGTCCAGCTGTGCGTCGATCTTGAATTTGATTCTCTAGGTATTCTAGAGATTTGTCTTGTTCTATGGCAAGCTCTTTCGCGGCCCTCACGCTGACAAGCCGAAACCGTCGTTTGGAGGTAATTTGATGCTTGACATGGTACCGACCAGGGAGGCTATGTAGCATAGGCAGATCTTTCATGCTAGCAGCAGGGAGATCGAAAGCCTTTTGCGCTTCAGGATAAGAGATCACCCACAGGCTCTGATTCCGGGAAAGGCACTCATAGCAGCACCGTTCGCAAGTCGGTAGGAAAATGAAAGGGCCAAAGTCGTCACATGAGGAGCAAGCTGCAGAGAGCAGAGCGGTATAGAGCGTGTGTGCTGTATGTCGATGAAGAAGCTTAGTTGAGCCAAGCGCGGCTATGGCCTGGGGCGCGTGTCGTATCAGATCGCGATATCCGAGAAGGGATTCGACTACCGCTATACCACGCCTGCATGTTCGGGTGATTCTTGACAATGTTTGCATATCCAACATGGAAAAAATCCAGTGGACAAGCTCGAGTGGAAGGGTGTCCAGCTTGCCAAGGCAAGCAGTCGCGCTCGCACTGCGCTCGGTGCTGGTGGTTGTCGCTAATCTAGTGGGCTGAATCATGCCATTCATGATGTGTCTAGGCTGGTAGGCAAGGCGTGATATCAGCCTGTCGCGTGGAGACTGTTCAGGAGCCATCGCAACTGTCCTCAATGCGCAGGTGACGTCGGGCAGGCGGTCTGGAACGGGCTCGCCACTGTGATTCGGCACTAGAAGAACAGAGAGGCTCTCCCAGATTTCGAGTGTGGTTGCGTTGGAGGATGGTGTTTGTGGTAGAATGTTTGTTTTGCCGCGTGACACCAATTTGAGCAATCTATTTTTAGATGCGGCCGAGAAAGCCGAATCGCGGCCGATCCTGCCATTATGGCTTGTCTTAGGTAAGTTCTATGGAGAGACAAAGAAGGTCGTACAACCAGATCCGAGATGAGATGAGATGAGTTCGATTACCTGATATGTGTATGTATGAGAGAAGAGGCGGGAACTCATCGTAGGGCGTGGTCATTACATTTAGTCGTCGCCGAGTCTGTCTGTCGCTATGAATCGAGGCTTGCGTTCCGATCACTTATGTGAGCCTGCATTATTCATCTTCCCGTTGGTTCCGACTGCCCGGTGAAGTACATGTAAGAGTGAAGGGAGGCTGAGAAGGTACCTTAAACCGGAAGAAGAAAAGCAGAAAGTCCTGCGCAGTGCTTACATACTTTCCTGAAAAGTCACATGTAAGGTACTGTACCTACCTTACCTTACTGTGTACGTGTATCCGGGCGTTTTGGAGTCTGGAGTCGTCTCTAGGTAGACGCTCAAATACCTCTTTCCTAGAACTTAGGTAGTTGATAACGAGCCATCGCCTATAATCAAGAGAGAGGCGCTCTTGGTAGTCTGTTCAAACCTCGGAAGCTGCACCATCTCTATGGGCCGATGAGTGAGTGAGCAGGTGACGGAGCGGGGAAAAGAAAGACTAGAGCGAAGATACCTTATGGAGTCGTAAAAAGGGTATCTTGATTCTTCTAATAAAGACGAGGGTGAAGCTGTGGTCTCATCCCCCAACCTGCGCCAATGCCAAAAACACCTACTCAATAGGTAACAGGTGATGACCATGCCCAAGAAAAAATCACTAGGTAGGTACATGTACTTTCGCCTCGGTGCGAACTACAACTTCGCTTTGCCCTCTGTCCTCGTTACTACACACTCAATCAAGCCGTTGGGATCACTCTGTGGGGCATACACCTCCGCATCCTTGCCCGTGTTCTTCAGACCTTTGTACCAGCTCAGATCAATTTCAAAATAATGCTTGTTGGGGAGACTGTATTCGACACTTTCCACACCGTCCGCAGCAGCCAAGATTTGCTCGCACATCAAGTACATGGTGTTCTGCACACTCGGCGAGTTCTCCTTGGCAAATGTCTCCAAAGTGATTTTCTGTACATCCTGAAATGCAGTGTCAAACTTCCGAGAGTCTTTGCCAACTTCTGCAGAGGAAGAGTAGGTCTTCCAATTCCAGTGCGCGTCGACGGCAGTGGAGAGGATGCGGTCCCAGGTTTCGGGGAGGCGGGTGAATTCGTCGCGGTGGAAAGAGTGGAATTGGGAGCCGGTGGATTTGAGGACGAGGAGTCCTTCAAGGCCGGAGCGGAGTTTGATTCCTCCCCCTGTCTTGCGATCGCAAATGGCGTAGACGGTTCGCTTCTCTTCTCCATCTCTGACGAACGAATGTGGGTGTGGCTTTCCCTCCACATTCATCCGAGTCCATTTGTGGACTGTGATCCAAACGTGTGCGGATGTGATGTGAGAGTATTGTTTGAGGAAATGTTCCGCGAGGATGCTGGCGAAGAGTTCGGGAGGGTTGACAGGGTGGAGTTTGGCCATGACATAGGTCGTCTGCTTTTGGGTGTCGGTTGCTACAATGTTGGCGTTATCGGCGTGTGTCCACGAGGCCGCGATGTCGCCTTCGAGCATGGTGCAGACGGTCATTTCAGTGACGGATTGGGTACCATTGGCGTTGCGGTCGGTTTTGTAGAGGCGGATGTTGTCTTTGCCATAGCGGGCGTGGGTGAGGGACGGCATGGTGATCGCTGTGAGGCTATCGTGTGGTGGTGGTGGTGGTGGTGGTGGTAGCTGTCGCTTGAGCTAGGTATGGGTGAATCTGGAGACAGCAGCGGTAGGACAGTCTAAGGTGTGAGGAGCGATGAGAGGGACAAAGGAGAGGATTATCAAGAACAGCAGGCCTACCGCTGATATACTCAATGCAATGGACCGTTAGCCGCTTATCGCAGGCAGTCGAGGCAGATGCTCCATGTGTTGCATCGCACGCGGCCGAGAGTGAAGAGGTTGGGCCCTGAGATGGCCCTCGCATGCCGCGCCGCCCAGCGCGCACCGGAGGACGCCGACACTCCTACTTCTACTCTCTTACATACCTGTAGTACTGTACCGTATTCTTCATCTCCATACCTTAGCCATATGCCCACGGGCCGCCGGCACGCTGTAGACCATCGAGCGCGCTTCCCCGCTTGGCTTCTACTCACTTCATCCTCACTCCTGTCAAGTGTCAACAACCACAGCATTTGCCGCCTTATTCTTTACCTTAGGTATGCTAAGCTGATCCCTTGGCTCTTGGCCCCTTGACTCCCACCTCAGTCACTCAGCATCCATCTGTCCATGCATACATGTAGATCGTCTATAGGTACCTTAAATACCTACTTTCCCGTCTATACTGCACACGAACTGTGGAGTCCCTCACGAACATTGCGAGTGAGATCTTGATGTCGCATTAGTCTATTCAGACAAGGCTAGATATACGGTGGCCCAAGTACGGTACTGCTCTCCATGTCTCTCATAACGACGGGAAAAGAGTCACAGATGCTGAACGACAGAAGTGCTCGAGGCTAATGATAATTGATCAATCAGAATTAGGCGAAGCAGGCTGTATCCAATCTGAAACACTTGCTCAATAATGCTCATGAACACTCAGAGCTTGTCCACTACTCCCGACCTTCGCTCCCAAGACGATGCGTGGTTTGTTCTCTCTTGCTACCTTCGGCCGTACGGTCACCTATTCCTCAGCAAATGTCCGCGTTGCTGCTTGCGCGCGAGCGATGTATAGTACTACGATCGATCCTATCGACGAAGAATGTCTTTCAGGATATCGACATTCGAGCTACTACCCCGTCAAGCCAGGCGATGTTATACATCAATCATATGCCGTCAAGGTCAAACTTGGTTTCGGCAGAAGCTCAACCACATGGCTCTGCACTGATCAAAAGTACGATCCTCCGGCTTGCTTAAATTTCACCGCTGACGTTACTTCAGCCAGCATTTCAAGGTGCTCAAGATTTCCACCGCTAGCGATGCAGCCCCGAGAGAAGCGAGGATCTTCGAATATTTGCATACTCATGCCGCCCATTCAGAGCTTCCTGGAAAATATTGTGTGCGTTGGCCAGAGACGAGTTTCAACATACCTTCACGCGATCACAACCACCATCAGTGCTTCGTCTTCGAGCCTCTTGGACCAAGCTTACACGAATATGCTCTCCATCAGGGCGCGAAAGGCTTCCACCTCGATGAGGTGCGTTTTATGATTGTATATCTCCTGCATGCAGTGGAGTTTCTTCACTCTCACAGTATTGTGCACACAGGTAGCTCGAACTTTTCGTGCACCGATGCTTACACTAATACTGGTTACAGACATCAAGCTCGATAACATACAGCTCATGCTTCCAGATAACGAGCAGGATATCCTCGCCGCTTTCGTTGCGGAAGAAGAAACATCGCCTTCCTTGAGCAAAATGACCTCTGAAGGAGATGTAATTTGCACTTCACGCGAAATGAGCCAAAAGACGCTATCCTTCCCGATTCTCTGCGACCTAGGAGCAGCCCAGTATGATCAGCCATGCTACAACGGCCTAGCACAACCTTTAGCCTATCGTGCCCCAGAAGTTGTGCTCGGCGCTAGTTGGAGCCACAAAGTCGACATCTGGAGCCTAGGCGTCCTGGTCAGTCTGCGTAGTAAACTTCTTTCCATATTGATACTAACATTGTACCAAAAGGTCTGGGAACTCGTAACTGGCGAACGCCTCTTCGGCCAATCCAACGAGACCGATAGCCTTCGTTTGATGGTGCAATACATGGGCCCACCACCACATGAACTCCTGCAACAATCCTCTCGAAACCGCGACTTGTTCGATCAACACGGTAAAGTCTCGCCAAACCGCCCAGAATCGGGAATCTCTGCTCGCTTCTCTTTCTATATTGTCACTAACCTTGGGTATTCAGGGCAATGGAGAAACGACAAGGTGATTCCACGTGTCCATCTCGAGGATCGAGTAGAATCTTCTGCCAGCACTTCCTCCTCCTCCTCCTCCACCTCCGACTTATCAACGTTCTTCGACTTTGTTAGATCAATGCTAGATTGGAATCCGGACAAGAGGCTGACTGCTTCACAATTACGCCAACACCCATGGCTTCGCTGCGTCGATTGAATTATTGTCTCCTCTCATACAAGCCAATGCGCCTGGTAGATAGGTAGCTTGTCACTCGTACATCTTTCTGCCTGAAGGTTATATTCACGATAGCTCAGAATAGACACACCTACATATACCATTTCATAGCCGGAGTGAGTGAGTTTGCAAGTTTGCAACAGCTGCGTCGCACACCGTACAGGCTCTCTGATTGGCTAAGGTAACATCGCCCTAAACACTCCCCGGCCTCCGAGGTCAACCTCAAATCCGAAACACTGGCCTTGACTGGCCCTGCGCAGAAGCAGATTGCTGCTGCTCCTTACTTCCCCGAGCCCCAGCCAGGCCGACCGAGCCCCTTCTTATGTAAGCTGCACAAGGTGTCTGTCGCCGATATCTGCTAAGCATACTATTTAGTATAACGAGCGCGTCGGTGCGCGACACCTCGGACAGCTCGCATTCCAGAATATAGTAAATTAATATTATTAACCTTATTACTAATCTATTAATCTAGCATCAATTTATTAATATACTATTACTAATCTATTAATCTATTAATCTACTATTAATATACTATGGATCTATACGAGTAGGACTTCCTCTAGGCGGATAACGACGATAATGCCTATAACGGAGGTATTTCTAACGACGTTATACTATCTGTCGAAGAGCGACCTATTCCTATACCGCGCGATTATACACCTATTCCTACTCCGCGCGATAATATACCTATACCGTACGTCTTCCTTACGCGTAGGCCCTCTCGCTATCGTTCGGTTAATGCCTATATACGTCTAGAATACGCTCTGTTATTATACGCGTTAGTATCGCTGCAACCGTAGAAGCACGCCTTCAAAGTAGTCGACCTTAGAGGGTATAAACCGGAGGAAGGGCTACTACCTATAACGCGCGTATTTAATTCTTATTAAGCTATAGAGGCATACGTCTACGCGTAGTCGAAGGAGCTTAGTTACGAGTTTACGAAGAAGAAGCCGAAGAAGAATAACGACGGCGTTAGGTATCGCTATTAATAGCTCTACGGTTGTTATAGATTACCTAATAAGCGCACGTAGAACTAGTATAAAAAGATACTCGCTAAGGGCTCGAAGAAGGTCGGTTGTCGCTTCTATTTCTACGCTGTCGCCGTCGATCTAACCGAGCTATATAGATAGTAGGAGCTATGCTATAGCAAGGACGAGAACTACGTCTATAATTACTCTCCGGACAAGGTAATATTATTAGTAACCTACTGTTAGCGCTTACGAACCTAGGCATTTAAGGACGAGCTTACTAGCCTATAATACGCGCGCGTTCGTACGAGTAAAATTATAGCCTACTTCTGTAGCAAAGGCGTTCTTTTTATAGCAAAGGACCTTAATAACCTAGCCTAGGCGCGTAATAGCGACGAGCGTAGGCAGTTAAACTAAGTAGAGCGCGCTCTCAAACTGCTTAAAGAACACCGAGTAGTTACTAACATTAAGCGTAACGAAGCGATAGGCGAGATTAAGAGTATAGTCGCCCTATACCCCGAGTTAATCGATACCTTCAAAATAATACTACAAACGCTCGTAATCGACTCTACGTACTCGACGAACTTCTATAATATAGAATTAATAGATATCGTATTAGCAGGGCCTATAAATAATACTATTAACCTTAGTGTTAGACTAATTAAACTAAAGCCTAACAAGCCGGTATTTATTAATCTTCTAAGCTCGATTCGATACGGCCTTAAAGTAGCTAGTTGTAATATACTACGAGTAGTTATTACTAATCGCGAGGAGTTACTCCTTCTCGCTGTCGACGAGGTGTTCTACGAAGCGACGTCTATTATCTGCGAGTAGCATCTCGGACAAGACGTCCTTATACGTATACGGAAGCAGCGCGGCGACTTTGCTTAAGTAAAGAGCGACGGTAGATAGACGGACAGTCTGTCTATAAAGCAGTTTATAAAGCTGTTCTACTATACGATATAGTCGTCTACAGAGGAAGAATTCAACTATAAGGTGCGATAGTGCGACGGTGCGACAGTATATGCTTTAAGGGCTAATCTAATTAATTATAGGTACGACAAATAGACGCCGTCTACCCCTTCTTTAAGGACTACGTCTATAATAACTAGTAGCGATTCAAGCGACGTATTGTCTACTGCTAGACGAACTAGGTAGCCTACTACGGCGAGAAGGCGTCGTCGCGTATCGAGGGTTATTACGGCCGTATTAAAGAGTAGCTAAATTATAGTAGCCGTTACGATATCTACGGCCTCTTTGCAGCGCTTATTAATTAGTAGTAGCAGAGCTACGATAAGCGATACCTAGCCCTTAGCAATAACGTTAAGAGGTATAGCAAGGCGCTTATAGGGCCGTTCTTTACTAGCACTGCTCGGATAATTAGCGACTACTATCTAATAAAGGTTGCGAAGGACTTCTCGCGCGCTAAGTCGCTTCTGCGCATAATATACGACAAGGATAGCAATAAGGTGAACTACTCGGCCTTCTCGTACTCCTATAAGCACTATACGTATAGTAACTATATCAGAACGACAGAGGAGCGGCCGTACGTATACAAGATTATAAAACTAATTAAGACGAATAGGCGCTGCGCAGTTCTACTACTATATAGGTTTGGCCTATACTAGTTTATTAACTTTACGGCAATATAGCGACTTAAGGAGTATAGGCTACAGACTTGTACCCGCGAGCTAGTAGTAGTATTTAGTAATAGGCGGCTTCTTACTAGTAACGCTACCTTATACTCGATAAAGCGCGCTCTTACCGCTCGCGAGCTCGACGACCTGAATACGGCAGTAGAGGCTAAGCGATAAAGAACTGCGAGTATAGCTCCTCGAACAACCGCTAACTTTATACGAGAACTAGGCATATTACTTACGTAGCTCTACCGGACGGTTACAGAGTACTGTAGCTATAAAATAAGCCGTTATCGTACTTAGCAGTGCCCTTATTAGAGGGCTAATCGAGTATGCGGTCTAGTATACTACGCGAGTAGCTTTAAATACTACAATCTTCGTCTCGAATTATTAGCGCTAGCCGTACTACTAGCGCTACTATTAGAAGTCGAGGTTCTACGTTAAGAGTTAGAAGATATAAAGCAGCGCGAGTTACTACGGACATAGCAGCAGGCAGAGCAACTACGCTAGTAGGCCGTACTCGTAGAGCGATAGTAGCAGTAGTAGCGCGCTGCGTTCGTAGAGCGATAGTAGCAGTTAATGCTACTACCTCCTCGGTTTGTAATATAGCCGGTTTAGTAGCACTACGGTCAAAACTACGGTTAATAGCCGTAGTAGTAGCGATAGCTATAGCAGTAGATACAACCGTAGTAGCAGATATAGCTATAGTAGCAGATATAGCCGTAGTAGCAGTAGTATAGCTAGTAGTAGTATAGCTAGCAGTATAGCTAAACTAAGCAATTAATCGATACGTACGAACTAGCGACGATATACTCGTAGGGTTATAAGGCGGTAGGCAGGAAACTACTTAGTCCGGAATAATAAACGAGAGCGAGGGCTAATAAGAAGGTAGAGATATACCCTCGATTATAGTAGGTAATTTAGCGAATATAGCGGCAAACGCGTTTTTGGCTTCGAACTAATTCTTCTACCCCTAATCGATTACAACTTCTAATATACCTATCTACTATTAACCTCCTTCTAGTATATTGTTGCTACAGTTGTTCTAATACTCCGCCTTACTAAGTTTTTGCCTATATATATTAATACTGTCGCTATATAGCTATATAAAGAAGGCATGTATATAGGCACGGCGTATGCCGCAGGTATTCCGCAGGTATGCCGCTTACATAAGAAGGGGCTCGGTCGGCCTAGCTGGGGCTCGGGGAAGTAACGAGCATTGCTGCTAGGTACACATGTAGTTCTATTCGTTCACCTGCCGTTCCGTTTCCAACACTACTCACATCTCGAGTCATCGACCTGCGGTGACGAAGCAGGACTGTGGCCATCCCATCATCCATCCCACTTCTACCGACGGCATGAAACAGCTGGAACTTGGCAGATACCGCGTGCTGCGACAAAGTGAAGTATATACTACTTCACTTACCATATATTCCTCTCGCGGGTCGCATGAACCCATGAAGGCAGCCGCCGAGATGTCGGCTAGTTCGAGTTATGGGTGTGAGACGAGAGGCTGCACGCAGAGGGTCCTGTTCCTTTGCTTCATTTCCTGCCTTCCACCATACATCTCACAGTCTCATACCCACGCCTGCTCGTGGCCCACGGTCCTGCCGTCGACGTGGCCTGACGGCGTGCTGCCTGTTCCCGGTACAGCAGCGTCTGGAACGAGTCTATTGACAAACTCAGTTCACATCTGCACGGCGGACTTGGACTGGGGGCCACTGATGCGCCTGGTTGGTGTGCTGCTCATCCCAGTTCCCACATGTGCGCGCTTCTGCCGTTTCTGCAACCTCACCACCCCACGGCCCTCCAAGCCTTTCTTATCTTCGCAGCGACATCCACAGCCTGGCGCTGTTTCACTTTCGTTTCTTGCCCTTTGTCCCTTCTGTTCGTTCATTTACGCTCTCCGGCAGAGCTGATTCATTTTCCACGTTCATCGCATATAGCAGACAGATCCCCCAGGTCGGGAAGTTTGACGCCAACTCTATCGTCTGTCGCAGATAGCGTTTGAGGTATACAGCCACTATGCCGTTTCCCGTGCGCGCAAGCTCGAGGCGGTTACAGAAGAATGTCATTGTAAAGGAACGCCTGAAGAAGGAAGCTGAGCAGGCGAAGGCGGCGATCATTGACACACATCAGGTCTTCGATTCCCTAGAAGAAGCGGTAGATGAGGGCAGGCCCAGCATGGCAGGAACACCACAATCTGCTGGAATCGGCAAGAGGAGGGTCAAGCGACAACCTTCTGCGAAGCGAGCTACTTCACTCGCTGCGAAAGAAGCTGCTGAGCTGCTCAAAGAGCACCCTATATGTGGCAAAGACTTCGAGCGGACGGGCCAGATTATTGAATACATGAATGGCCCAGACACTTTCAACTTCCCAACGCCATCACCACGAATGACACCGCGTACCGCGACATATAACAATCAGCATAACCCATCTCCGCGTCCAGGATTGCTTCGACGCAAGACCGCTCGCGATTCTCCCCTCTTGCAGCCATACCGCGACTCTCCGCGGATAGGCACGACGGATGGAAACTCATCGTCAGGACCACCTCCATGGGTGAGGTCGCACACTGCGGATGTTATTACCACGAGAAATACTGCCGCACTTCCGCCCGGCCGACCTTTGTCACCTGCACGACATGATGAACATGTGAATAATCCACTTCCACAGCTGAAGACCAAGAAAAAGTCGAATTGGAGAGCCTTCAGCAATCTCTTTCGCAGCAAAACGGCCACGGATCCAATCTACCAAGTCAAACCACAGATCACTACTGTTCGTGTCACAGCAGCCCATGATGTTCCCTCACCTGATCTGAATGCCGCGCAATTCGAACAATCAGAGAGGCCGCCGACTCCCTTATCGTGCTTACTGGCACCGAATCCAAGCACGCCAGGCCCTAAAGACTCACCCCAGTTGTCGTCAGGTAGAGCATCAAGGCAAGAGCAGCATCCAGATGCAAGCCATCGCACGTCGCTCATGCCGAAAGGCCTTGGTATCCGCCCGAGAGGCACGCCCACTCCAACAACATCGCCACAACCCAAGTCGCCCGGTGTGTGGCGCAGATCCGAAGACACTGTTGGACAGCGCCAGAACCGCCAGGATTCGCCACTATCTTCTGACAGTGGACACGATGAGAAGTGGCGTCCAGTTCTGAGTGTACCACGACTCGATCTAGACCTACCGACGTTAGACTTCCCACGGTACAGTATCATGTTTGAAAAGCAGCTATTCAACAGTTCCAAGCCTTCACTTCGGGAAAGGAGACAAAGCAAGCTGCAGCTGCAGCGCTCGCAGTCGCAGAGAGATGAAGACCACCTACGAATAGATACCAATGGCGCTGGCGTCAAATTGAGTAGGAGACAGACTTCTCCATCGATCAATCTTACGCTCGCGATACCCACAGAAGAAGAGCATGATCCTACACATGACCCCACAACAGCAATGCGTCGGCCAGGGCCGATGCCACGTTCCAAGACCGCACCCCAAGCTGCAGCAACATCGCCAGATGCCAAGTTCTTGCAACCAAAACGCCATGATACACACCAGAGCAGCTCGCCGGATTCTCCTGGCTCGGCATTCTACAGCGAGAACTCTCTACCGCCAACACCTACCACAGCCGCCACATGTACGGACACCGATTCTGTTCGACAGATTCTCGAGTACACTGAACCAGCCTGGAGCAGAGAAATTCTCTCTACTCGACCACCAATTAAATCAGCACGACCACCTACGAACCGTTCCCAGTCGTACTCAATCTCCACCGCTTCCCGTCCACACGGCGAACACACCCAAGTCGGCGGGCGATCCTATCCCCGCGACATCAAGAATACCCACGACTTTGAACGACACATCGTACAAGTCAGCGTCGCTCGACAAGTCAGTGTCAGTCGTGCTAGAACACGAGTCATGCGAGCCATGGAAGGTACTGCGAAACCTGCTGTAGTGCCTCTCAAACCCCGACTTGTGGAGTTTTCGCCTTCGAATCGGAAATCTGCCGTCGGTGTACTGGAGAATGCTGCCGCAGAGGTAGTTGAGATGCCAAGGGATGCTGCTGCGCGTTCAAGGGCGGCGAACTTGGCTTTTGCGCAGGAGCTGACGAGGAAGAGTGAGGTGTCGGGTTGAACAGACACGAGCGATGTGTGCCGGGCTCGGAGGCGCAGGAGAGGTGACAGCCTGGTGCTACATACTTGCTGTTATGGTCAAGCGTCCAAATACATACAGATAGAACAAGAAGCTCCTGGCAATGATCGATCTTCTTTGCTACGAGGCTGCTTTCCCAAGGGAGTGAGTGAACCTTTTTTTCTCTCTCTTGTCGAGGTTAGTCGACTTGATAAGCCTGCCTATTAGCAGGTACAAAGCCAATTGTTAGTGTTCCATGGCATTTGTATTCTCCAACGATGCATTTATCCGGGATGTGTAGTGCATATATCAGCGCGCTAGGCGACGTAATGTCTAGGTAGGTATCTAAGGTACATGCAGCTTAAGGACGAAGTGAATTAGACGCTTAGCGCTAGAACTAAACGATGGGGGTAGCATGAGGTGGCTTGGCAGGAACGTGAGCTCTATGTGCCGTTCGACATCACCTCTGCTACCTTGAGTACCTTAACTTATGCTTCACCTTCACCTTCAACTTCGCTTGCACAGCGACAGCGACGACAACAGAAACAGACCATGCCATAGCTGATTGTCACGTCTTATACCATTCGCCATGCCTCACTACACAATCCCCATCAGGACGACCGAGGGCCGCAACTCTCCGAAACCTCCTCCTTCCACCGTCCATACCGTCAGCGATCCTCCCTACCACGGCCAGCTCACACCTGATACGTCCACGTACCTCTCCTCGACTCCAGATACGGCCATCATCATCGACAATGGCTCATCCTCCATACGCGCCGGCTGGCAATCCGACGCCTCTCCTCGTCTCGTCTTTCCTCCGCTCATGGCGCGCTATACCGATAGGAAGTTGAATCGCAAGCTGAACTTCATCGGCTCGGAGATCTTCTTTGACGGCACAGCAAGAGGGCAGGCCAAGAACATTTACGAATCGGGAAGCAATGTTATCAACAACTGGGATGTGCAGGAGGGTGTACTGGATTATGTCTTCCTCAAGCTGGGCCTGGGAGACAATGGGAAGGAGTTTATTGACAGGCCGATTGTCATGACGGAACCTCTCGCGAACACGCTCTACACGAGAAAAGTGATGAGTGAGGTGTTGTTTGAGCTGTATGGCGTGCCGTCGGTTGCATATGGAGTGGACAGCTTGTTCAGCTATCATCAGAATGGAGGCAATACTGGGCTGGTGGTGTCGAGCGCAAATATGAGCACACATTTGATTCCTGTGGTGAATAAGCAGCCTATGATTAGTGCCGCTACGAGGTTAGACTGGGGCAGAGCTCAATGCGCGGCTTTTCTGGAGAGGCTGTTAAGGATCAAATATCCGGGATTGTTGACCACTGGGAAGGTAAATGAAACGCAAATCGAGGACTTGGTCAGACAACACTGCTACGTTAGTCGAGACTACGACAATGAGATGAAAGGCATGTTGGACTGGAGTGGCCTGGAAGATCGAGATCGTGTCGTGCAGCTTGCATTCCAGGAGAAAGAAGTCGTGCAGAAGACTGAGGAAGAGATCAAGCGGGCCGAGGAGAAGAGGCGAGAGGGTGGCAGACGATTGCAAGAGCAGGCTGCGAAGATGAGGCTGGAGAAGCTGATTCGCAAAGAAGAGGAAGTCGAGTACTTCAAGCAGGTGCAGCAGCAGATTGCAGACGCGACCACCAAGAAAGAGATTCGGGCCATTCTGGATGACGAAGAGTTCAAAGACGAAAACCAGCTCAACAAAAAGGTGATGGAGATGGAGAAGAGCATACGGAAGCAAAGAAACAAGGATGTTGGCGATCTGGAAGAAGAGGTAGTCGAAGAGCCTACATATCCACTACTCGACATTGCCGATGCCGATCTAGATGAAGAAGGCATCAAAGCCAAGAGGCAACAGAAATTGCTCAAGGCCAACCATGACGCGCGAGCTAGAGCAAAAGCTGAAAAGGAAGCAGAGAAAGCTCGCCAAGCAGAGCTACAACGACAAGACGACTTGAGGCGAGAAGCTGATCTCGATGGTTGGGTAGAGGAGCGACGCGCGGCTCGTGCGGTTGTAATACAAAAGATTAGAGAACGCGAGCGCCTAAAGTCTGAGCTCGGGAACCGCAAGTCGCTCGCCGCTCAAATGCGTATGAAGCAAATTGCTAACCTCGCCTCTGATCAACCAACCAAGAAACGAAGACGTGGCGGTAACGATGACGATGGGTTTGGTGCTGATGACGACGACTGGATGGTCTATCGCGAGATTCAAGCGGGAAAGGACGACGACGAGGAAGATGAAGAGGAAGACTACCAAGGACAGCTCAAAGCCATTGAAGCACAACTACTCGCTCACGATCCCGATTTCACAATTGAAAGCACTCTCGAACAACAAAAGGACTGGACTAAAAGTCTGGTGCATGCTTTCACTCGCGGACCTTACCCCTTCAATGCAGAAAGTGCCAAGGAGAGCAACCAATTCCACCTCAACGTCGAGCGCATCCGAGTTCCTGAAGTTTTGTTCCAGCCTAGCATTGCAGGAGTCGACCAGGCTGGTCTCGTGGAGATTGCAGAAGACATTTTGATGCAGAGACTCTCGTCCCATCCAAGCCGAAACGACATCTTGAAGGATGTCTTCGTAACTGGTGGGTACACACTTTTCCAAAACTTCGAGGCGCGCTTGCAGAGTGAACTTCGAGCGATTTTGCCCAGTGAAGTCGAACTCGGTGTGAGACGAGCTCGAGATCCTGTCCTTGACGCTTGGAAAGGCGCTGCGAAATGGGCGAGCACGAGCGCCAGTCGGACCAGCTTTGTAACCAAGGAAGAATGGATGGAGAAAGGCGGAGAGTATCTGAAAGAGCATCATTTGGGAAATGTCTTTACGTAAGGTTTCAGTCCTGCGGGAGGTCACTGTGTGTGTGTGTTTGTGTTGATATTATCGTCACGATTTGAGCGTCGGCGTTCAGGAATAAGGTAGGATTTTTATTATACACAAAACTAAGGTTCTCTACAGTACAGTACGACTGTAGAACGAACAGTACCTACTTAGCTTACTTTCTATAAGCTAGATTAGATTAGAAAGAACTATATGTACTCAAAATTAAAAGGTAGAACTGAAATTGTCTACATGTAGTTGATACTTTTCTTATATTCTGTCTAAGGTATTATTATTACGAAGGTACGAGGGGAAGGAAGGAAGGAAGGGTATAAGGTATGAAGAAAAATGGAGATAGATCGATATATCAATACCTTAGGTTGACAAGTTAGTAGAGGTTAACAAGTTAGTAGGTAGATCAGGTGATAAGTTGATAAATACATACATATGAGAGTCAAGATGCTGATGCTACATGTATGCTATGCAATGCAATGTAATGTAATTATGATGCTCATGCTGTGCTCATGCTCATGCTCGTCATGACTAAGAAGGTACTTGTTGAGCTAGCATAGGTAATCATCAATCCACGAATCCACGAATTCCGATCCCGACCTTGCGGTTTTTGTTCTCCTATTCTCAGGTCATAACATACTTAGGCCCCTCTCCGCCCTGTGGGGTCTGCCAATTGATATCCTGCGCGGGAACCTTGATATCACAAGTTTTGCAATGTACACAGTTTTGCGCGTTAATTTGGAATCTCACTCCCAAGTCCTTACTCTCGTCTTCCACATATTCATACACTCCTGCGGGACAGAAGCGGTTTTCCACTCCCTTGTATTTGGGATATTGGCTTTCGGCGTGTTGGTCCCAGTCTTTAACTTGTAAATGACAAGGTTGGTCTTCTTCGTGATTGGTACCGGTTCGAGAGACGGAGGTTAGAATGTCAAAGGAGATCTTGCCGTCTGGTTTGGGGTATTCGATTTTTGAGCATTGATCGGCGGTTTTGGTTGCTAAGTGGTCGGGTTTGCCGTGCTTGAGTGTCCAAGGTGTGTAGCCACGGAAGAGGAAAGCTTCGAGTCCGGAGTAGAGGATTCCTCCATATAGACCTAGGGCAGTATGGAAAGAGGGACGCATGTTGCGAACTTGTTTCAGTTCTTTCCAAATCGAGCTGTTGCGGAGTTTGTCTTCGTAGTCGAACAGGAATACGGCGCCTTCGGTATCTTTGCTAGATGAGAGAGCGGAATAGGCGGCTTCTGCTGCGAGCATGCCTGAGCGCATTGCGGTGTGGGTACCTTTGATCTTGGGGACGTTGAGGAACCCGGCGGTGTCTCCAATGAGAGCACCTCCGGGGAAAGCACATTTGGGTATGCTTTGGAAACCTCCTTCGTTGAGCGTTCGTGCACCGTACGATATGCATTTGCCTCCTTCGAGATATTGTCTGTAATATGGGTGCTGCTTCATCCTTTGGAATTCTTGGTATGGTGCCATCCATGGGTTGGGGTAGTCGAGGCCTACAACGAGACCAATGGAGACCATGTTGTCGCCAAAGTGATACATCCAGCCACCGCCATACGTATCCTTTGGTAATGGGTATCCCAATGAATGTGCTACAAGACCCTTGTCAAACTTTGCTGGGTCGATTTCCCATACCTCCTTGATGCCGAGTCCATATGTCTGAGGCGCGCTGTGCTCTCGTAGGTCATACTTCTTGATGACCTTCTTCGTCAAGCTACCATGGCAGCCTTCGGCAAGCAGTGTGCATCGTGCGTGAAATTCCATGCCCCGCTCGAAAGAGTCCTTGGGCTTCCCATCGCGCCCGATGCCCAGGTCGTTTGTGGCCACTCCCTTGACAGCTCCTTCCTTTGTGTAGAGCACTTCCGACGCTGCAAACCCTGCGTACACTTCCACTCCAATCTCTTCCGCTCTTTCTCCGAGCCACTTGGACAACTCGTTCAGACTGAGAATGAAGTTTCCGTGATTGTTCATTTGCGGCGGCGCAGGCATGGGGAGGGAACTCGACTTGGTCAAAAACCTCATCTTATCCTTCGTGGCAGGCGTGATGTTCTCGAAGCGGTTGGGGTTGTCCTCTGACCTCCAGTCTGGGATCAGCTCATCAAGAGCTGATGGCTCCAGTACGTTTCCTGACACGATATGGTCGCCGACCTCGCCCGCCTTCTCCAATAGCACAACGCGGAAGTCCTCATTGCCCGCTTCGTTTGCCAGCTGCTTCAGCTTGATGGCGGCACTCAGTCCTGCTGGCCCGCCACCAACGATACATATATCGACCTCATCTGATTCTCGCTCTTGCTGTAATGGATCTGTCCAGTCCTCGTCGACCGATGCGAACCGCCGTCGTGTCGTGTTTGATATGGGTCGCCTCTGTCCCGCAGTGATTGCAGCTGGTCTGTAGCCTCTGACGAGACATCTTGCAGCTATGGAGCTCGTGGTGGCAACAGGCGGTGCCCTCGCAGCGAATCTGGAGATGTCGGGAACATGCACCAGTCGTCGCCTTGCAGCTGCAGAAAGCACACTCGGGACAAGCATGGTGGCCATGTCGCTACAGAAGTAGGCGAAAAGATGAGGCGAAACAATGGTAGTAAAGGTCGAACTATGTCAACAACAGTAGGTAGTTCTAGCAGTATGTATGTAGAATAGCAGCTTCACATGCGTGCCACTGCCACCCCACTGACACTGTCCGTCTACTTTGCACATCCCATTGATGCGAGTTCTGGCTGGCCTCGGCTTGAGCAGCCCAGAGTGATCTCATGATTTTCGAAATTCGTGGTTGTGCAGTGCCGCTACTTTTGCATCTTAGAATCGTGAAGACAATGGAAGCGCATCCAATTCTGCGCAGCATACAGTGAGTACATGTAGATCTAGCGCCGCTACATGTAGTTCTTGACCTTGCAACCTAATGGAACACTGGAGAGCACGCTCGATGGTCAGTCACTACGACTACATGTCGAACTAGAATACGCTACCTCAGGCATTTCTGTATCCAGGCACAAGGCGATGCGGCACTGCGACTTCTGCTCTGCTGACCACGCATTTTCCTCACGCTGTGATTGGCCGCGTGGCGAGAATCCTCTTCCTTGGCATCTACTGCGTCCGTCGGCGTGGTGCATCGCATCGCATCGCCATTCTTCGCCTCTTGCTTGACTCCGACGCGCACTGCACGCTGTACAACCGACCCTACACCTCGCCGTCGTGTCGTCTCGAGTGCAATTTTCCTCCGCCTCGCCATTACAGACGCATCCACCCTCCCTCCCACTCCCACTCCCTCTCCCTCCCTCACCTCACTGCCGCTGCCACTGCCACCAGGGGGTCTTCTTTGCTGCTGCCGTCGCCGCCGCCGCCCGGCCTTGCTTCTCCCTCCATCAGACCACGCACGCGCCCGGACAAGGCGACTTCGAGAAGCTTTCCATCGCTCCTCCATCACCGCTTCCACAGCTTCACCATCATGGCCGAGTCTGGCGTCAGCAATACCAGGCTCTATCTGGGTAAGACTCGACTCCTCGCCCCATTGCCTCACTGGCGCTGTCGCTGACGCGCGCACCCGCACGCGCGCGCAACTTTCTTCCGCTTGCCCCTCTGCTGTAATGGCAGGGCGGACGACATGCAATGCAACACATGGCTAACGGTGTCGCGCTACAGGGAACCTCCCACGCAATGGTACGCTCTCTCTGCTGTGGACTTTCAATGGATAAGCAGGATGGCCTGTTCTGGTTGGACACTCTTGTGGCCCGGCGCAATATACATCGTGAGCATGGAAGGAGGAACTGGCCATCTCTGCCGCTGCCTTGCTTATGTTCTGCGCCTGATTTGCTGCGCTTCGTGTTGGACTGGAGCCGGAGCTGGCGCTTTATTGGCCTTCGCACCATCCAGCCAGCCAGCCGACCGAGAGTCCTGACCTGGCAACGCTGACCGGAATCGTGATACAGCTACCAAGGCCGATGTTGAGAACCACTTCAACACCCATGGCACCGGCGAGATTACCGAGATCAAGCTGATGAATGGCTTTGGCTTCATCGAGTACAAAGATGCCATGGACGCGCGTGATGTCGTTCCAGGTAAGTGTCTGCTAGTGCGTCACAACCATCACAATGCTGGACTTGCTAACGCGCCCTCTAGCTTTCCGTATGTACCACCAACCCATTCCACCCTTTCTCAATGCCTAACATCGCCCTTGGCCCCCACCATACCTTCCCCCGCCCCCCTTGTGGTCCTGGTAATGCTCTCGACTGCTGACATCTTTCGCTGGCTAGATGGATCTGAGTTCATGGGTGAACGACTCGTGGTCCAGTTCGCTCGAGGCTCCACTCGTCCTCGTGAAGGCTTTGAGCACCAGCCGAGGATGGCTCCCAGACCAAGGCGTACTGTCCATCGCATGACCATCACCGGCCTTCCATTTGAGACCAGCTGGCAGGTCAGTACCACCCGTTCTCCCAGTCTTCAGTCCTACTGCTGTCCCCTTATGCTGTTCCAGGGCATGCTTGGGTCGGCATGATCCTTGCTTGTAGCTTGGACAGCTTTGATATATGCTTTCGAACCTGAACTTACTCTTTTGCACAGGACCTCAAGGACTTCGCTCGTCAATCCGGACTCGATGTTGTCTATAGCGAGGTCAACCGCGAGCGTGACCCTGCTGGCACGGGCAAAGGATTTGTTGAGTACGAGACTGCTGCCGACCTGGCTTCTGCGGTCGAAAAGCTCGACAACTCCGAGTTCAAGGGCGCCACTGTCCGCTGCATCTCTGATGTAAGGTCAACAATGTCTGGGCTTGGCGTTCTATACTGATATTATACAGCCCCAAACTGATGTTCCACGACCACGCGAGCGCTTCCGATCGCGTTCGCCTGGCTTCCGTGGCGGTGGTCGCGGCGGATACGGTCCACCACCGGGCGACGACTACTACGATCGTCGTGGTCCACCTCGTGGCTACAGCCCACGCCGTGACGACTACCGCCGTCGCACTCCTCCACCGCGCGATTACTACGGCGGTGATCCACGCGATGACCGCTATGGCCCACCACGCGGCGGTCGTCCCCCAGTTGATGACTACTATGGTCCACCACGCGGCGGACGCCCACCAGTTGACGACTATCCACCACCACCACGGCGTGGGGGTTACGAGCCAGAGCCTTACGCGAATGGACACGGCCGTGAGCCATACGCTGGACGTCCGCGTAGTCCGCCGAGAGACGGCGGCAGAGCCTACGGCGGCGGTAGCGGTGGAGGTCGTGAACCATACGCGGAGCGCCCCTACTGGTGATTACTATCACCTTCACCTGGCCTATGAGTACTAATTGAATTAGATGCCCGTGCTTGGATCGAGCGTTCACCTCAGCACATACATGCAAGTCTTTTGTCTGGCTTACAACGGAAAAGGAATGAAAGTTAAATGAGTCGTCCCGTCTCTAGACTGTACTCTCACGGCATTGATGGGTGGACTTGAGGGACTTTGATAAGAACGG
The DNA here is from genome assembly GCA_000504405.2 of Mycosphaerella sp. Ston1. Classification (NCBI taxonomy): domain Eukaryota; kingdom Fungi; phylum Ascomycota; class Dothideomycetes; order Mycosphaerellales; family Mycosphaerellaceae; genus Mycosphaerella; species Mycosphaerella sp. Ston1. The sequence continues at coordinate 81,290 of KZ105002.1, read as the reverse complement.
TTTGGTGCATCGGCGGAAAGCGAAAAGTGGCGATTCTGTTTATTCACTTCACGCTAGTGTGCTTCTTCTCCATGCATCGCCCACATGCATTCCCTCGGCTGCGTAACAATGCGGGCAAATGGCTACTTCTCTTGACACTGTAACATACTCCGAGAGATAGCCAGTGGCGTGGCCAGCACGTGCCAGAGTGTAATATCAGATTGGTAAAGTAATATTATGGGTTGAACAGGACAAACGATATGTCGTGTGATCTCTTTGCTGTGTCTTCGTGCGCCAGGCATGCTGCCTTGTCTAGCTAGAGTCCCTCACTTTATCGCTGACACATACGACTAGAACTAAATCGTAGACGGTCGACTGATTGATTAATTTTTCGCTGAGGTGGTGTTAAAAGGAGAAGAAAGAAAGAAAGAAAGAAAGAAAGAATGTACTGCTGCTACGGGAAATATGAAAAAAAAAATCGCTGGGTAGTGTTAGGCTGGAGACTGGAGATTGAGAGGAAGGACGGACGGAAGGAAGGAAGAAAGGAAGGAGGGAAGAAAGGAAGGAAGGAAGACGGTTCTAGGGTCTAGAATCTGGAATCTGGAATCTAGAATCTGGCATCTGGAATGATTTGGATATGTGTATGTGTATATTTTTGCGGGATATGAACTGAACTGTGATATGAATAGATGGGAGGTTTTGTGTAGTTGTGTCAGAGAGTAGTGGGGCTTGTCGCTGGGTAGTTCTAGCAGATGTAGTTTGTTGGGAAAAGTGGACAGATCAGATCAGATTAGAGGGGGATTCACTTGATATAGCTAGGCTACCTACCTGCAGAGAGAGATTTCAACACTTATTCGACGAAGAGGGAGCGGAAAAAAGAGGTAGTGTTTGCGTAGATACATGTACCTATCTATCTATCTATCTATGTGAGGTAGTTTAGAATCTACCGTATTGGCGTAATACGAAGTTTGAGCGGCTGAAGTTCCCACAAGACCTAAATTAAATAATTAACAAACCATGACTTTTTGTCAGGATATAGGTAAGGTAAGGTAAGGTAAGGTAAGGCTCGTGAATAGCGTAATAGGGTAGGGTAGGTAGGGTAAGGTAGGTATAGATGTGGGAAAGCTTACATAGAATCGGGCATTTTCTACCCAGTGTTCATGGTCTCCATCGAGTTCGAAATCGAAATGCCAAATGAGTTTCGCGAGGATTAAACGAGCTTCTGCTAATGCTAACCTAGAAAATTGGAGAGAAGGAGGTTGGGACTTGGTCAGCCATAACCGGCTCAGAAAGGAAGTAGTGTGTTTTAACAAGGGGGGTAAAGAAAAAGAAAAAGAAAAAGAAAAACTCACAGCTTGCCTATACAATTCCTCGGACCCATACTAAACGGCTTCAAAATCTCCTCAACACGCCTTCCACAAGCTTCTTCTTGCACTTGTGCTTCTTCCTTGCCCGTATCATCCTCGATCCACCGTTCTGGGCGAAATTCGCGTGCGTGATCGAAGAACCGATCGGATCGTCCCATGAACCATTGTCCCATGGACACATATGTCCCGCCGGGAATGACTTCTCCGTCGATCGTGTGGCCCTCGGGGGGAGTCAGGCGCGGGGTGATGAAGCTTGCAGTGGGGAAGATTCGGAGGGTTTCGTTGATGACGGCTTGGAGATATGGGAATTGGTCTGGGGAGGAGATGGCTTTGAGGGTGATGTTGTCTTTGGTGGAAAATGTTCCTCGGATTTCTTGTTTGAGCTTTTTCATGACCCGGGGGGTTTTGCAGAGATGGTAGAATGCCGCTGTTAATGTTGTTGCTGTGGTTTCGGCTCCTCCGCCTACGATGAGGACGGAGTTGGAGAGGATCTCTTTGGGGGTGAGATGGTCGCCGGATTTGGTGGGGCGCAGGAGGAGGCCTATTATGTCTTTCTTGAGGGATTTGGGTTGGCTGGGATCCAGATCGGGATTGGCGGTGGTTGTAGCATTGTCTGATGATGGTGATGAGGATGATGTTGACGATGATGATTCTAGTGCCAATCGAGCGTCGACGGCTCTTTGCGCGGTTTCGAAGAACTTTTCTTGTCCTTGTTTGACCTTGGATGGGAGGATGGCTTTCAACCATTGGGTTTTGAAGCCGAAGCGTTTGAATTGGTTAATGACTGCTGCCAGTTTGAGTATATGGAGTAAGTAGCTAGGCCATTCGTGTAGACGGCGGTTTTTGAGACAGTGGAATTCTTGACCGAGGGCGAGTTGGCCGATCACGTCGTTGAGTGTCCAGAGGAACCAGTCTACCATGTTTTGACTTTGGTCTTTGTTTTCTTCGCTGGCGGCTTTGAGTTGGGAACATAGGAGGTCTGAATAGTATTGCATTGTTGGCTCGACTTCTGCTACGCCAGCGTTGAGGAATGCCGGGCCCGCAAGTCTTCGCACTCGACTGTGTTCGGCATCAGGTGCGATGATCATGCTCATGGGCATCTTGCCGGACTCATCATGGCCGAAGTGGTAACGGGACTTGACCAATTGTGGACGGGAGTTGTAGATCTCGGGCCAGGCGTCTGGGGATGTGAAGGACAGCTCGTCTGGAGCGATCCGTACTGTCGGTCCATATTTTTCATGTATGGCTGCGATGTGTTGATAGAGGTCTCCCGTGGCATGATGGTATGAGTTCACGAGGCGGGTTGCTCGCCATAGCAGTGGTCCGGGGTATTTGGCCAGGGGATGGAAAGGTGAGATGTTGTATATGGCTTTCAGTAACGATATGACGATTCCCTGCACCTCGTCAGTACGATACCGCACAGCTCAGATAGAAGGTCGACATACTGCCAGCAGTAATCTAGTCATAAGCGAAAAGGTTAGTGCACCGTAGTGCAGTATGTCAGTGATGTATTCCATGCCACGGATGCTGAAGAAGAATCTGCGGGAAGAAGAAATGAATGTCGGGCTGTGTACATGTAGTCGCCACAGTGGAAGTAGGTCTTCTCGCTACATATATCAACAGATTGTTATAAACTAAAATAGGAGAGACTGCTAGAATAGGAGAGCTTGTCCTCCTGCAAACACCTTCTAATGAAACTCGGTGGAGTTCCAAGATAGACAAGATTTCAGCTTCCAAAGAGTTCGACCTCCTCGCCAAGAGATGCGAAATTTGCCCGTCCTGGATGATGTACCAGGATGATCAAACTACTACTTCTACCCTCTCCTATTTGTATCATATCGTTTCGCTGGTATCTGGGCACGCTGGAGTTGAACGCTGCGATGCGTATATAAATGATATACCGTCATGATCCATGAACATTAACCTGCGACTTGGAACCGTCCAAAAGAAAAAAAGGAGAAACATAAGGTAAGCGAGCTTCTCAGCAGCACATATCCTACGGACAGATCCTCGAGGACGAACAAGACGACGAGGATGATCTTGCGTGCCCTGGCCAGACTATCATAGTCGACTAGTTCTAGCTTTCAGTATTCCACCCCATGAACACAGAGAACCACGCTAGCATCGGGCAGAACCATATCCGCTGGGAGCCAAGCGACTTACTAGAAGAAGGAACCTCGTCCGACGTTCTAACTCTACCACATGGATTGCGCGTTTCTCGTTCGGAGACCATAGATGCGCAGAGAACTGGGGCAAAGCAGGTGGGACAGTCACAGACAACCTGCTGCATTATTGACCTGCGGATGTAGTCAATAATGCCATCTTTTCAGTGCTCGAGTCGCTGTGCAATGAAGATCCTGTATGGGATATGTCCTTCTTCACCAACCTTGCTCTTTACGAAGAGGACAGCCGTCGCTGCAGTGTGTGCACGTATTGCTCACGTGAATCATGAGTTTTGATCCTGGGTTGGGCAAGGGCAGCATATTTGTTGACTTCTTTTTCGAGGATGACAACAGGTTGGTGATCAATAGACGTCCAATGGCCCTGAAGCATAGGTACGTTCGAACATCAAAAGGCATAATCATGCTGAAGTTCGAAGAGAGACCCATGGTGCTGGACTGGTGGGTGGAGGAAACGTCGCAGACCTGAGACAATCAATTCTGGTCTCTCCGCTTTGCCGCTGTTTTATACATTGCATGTTGTCAACAGCCAAGAAGGGAATGGCTGTCTGTAGTCGGGGTATGTTCAGTGCGCTGGGTCGAACCGGCGAGTATGCCATGGACGGTATAAGAGGATGTTGGGCCACGGGCGGCACTGTGTAACACTCCAGGCCGATATTGCAGTATCGGAAAGGCACCTGTGAGGCTGAGAGAATGCCGGCAAATCTTTACTTCGCAGTACCAGCAGGCACCTCATCCAGACCACCGATACCTCTCACAATCTCCTCAAAGTCCACTCCCTCCTTCTCAAATTCGCTTTTGACCCTCTCGACAACTTTCTCTTGTCTCATCGCCGTGAAGCCTCCATCCGCATCTCGTTCTTCCTCCACAATCTCCGTCCACCTCCAGAACAGTGATTCCTTCCCAAGCTTCGTCAACACCTCTTTGAACATGACCACCTTCTTTCTCCGCCCTTCGATCACATCTTCTCCCTCCCACTTCCACATAACCCATCCGTTCCCCTCCATGTACGCAAATACCATCTTATCCACATCTTCCTCTCTCAGTATCTTCTGCTTTATCAACGTATGCGCATCCAGCATGAGCTCAAACTCCAAGTCCCAACTCTCATTCATCATCAAGTATCCCGTCTTCCTCATCTCCTCTGGATTGATAGCAGGCAAAATCCTTGTCTTGAAAAAAGCATTCTCCTCTCCTTGCCGAACACCTTGCATCAAATCTTCCGTGTTCCAGTTCCTGCTAACTCTCACCACAACCTCCTTCTCCCGAAAATGCCCTTCCAAGCCCCAACGATACGAACACGGATTGGCAGGCTGCTCGAAGAAGAAAGTCAACGGCCAAGGCCCCACGAATCGAAACAACAAAAAGTCCAAAGCCATCATGAACGTCCTTTTCATCAGTATCCAAATCTGCTCTTTCCTCGTCGTGCTCGTCTTGTCCACTGTAGCCGAAGTTGCATATCCGAGAATAGTCTGCGCGAGAATGAAATATTTGGGCAGAGCGTGATAGAGGCGCCAGAGCAGGAGAGCGGCGATGGTCGTGTTGAGAAGAACGGGTATGAGGAAGATGTTCTTCTTGACGGCAGCTTTCGTGCGGTCAATGTGTGTGATGTGGACGAGTTTGGGGTCGAGGCGTTCGAGGAAGGGAGCGAGAGACGATGGCGCTTTGACAAAGGGTGTTGGGATTTGGTCTTTGACAACAGCCTCTTTGGATTTTGCTTTGAATGATCGGGAGGGCATGATTTGCGTTTTGCTGTGTGCTGGTAAGTCTAGACAGGCCGATTAGGTGTGTGAGTAACGGGAGAGAAAGAGAAGGAGAAGGAGAAGGAGCCCTCAGGAAGCATCGGGGTGAAAATGTCGATTTAGAATATGGGTCGGAAATGCACTTCTTGGGGGGTACATATTGTTAGGCACGAGTCCAGCACTTGCCTTGCTAGAAGATACCGCAAGCAGACAGACCTGAGGTTAGTTACATGTAGCAACGGCCTCGCACCTCGTCCTTTACACTGGCAAAAAGAGTTGAGACACACGTACTAACACTGGAGTGTGAGTACATGTGTTTATGTAAGCACATCACGTGGCACTCGACGACATCGATGATCGCGAAATATGCCACACCAAACTCAGAAAACTTGTCATATACGGAGTAGTGAGCTAGCCGTCCATGTTCAGCTATGTACTATACGGGGCAGAGCCGCCTCATTAAAGACACATACTCCTTCGTGGTTACCTCTTCCCTAGCCCAGGAATACGCCTGACACAATAGTGTTGGCTTTCAGAAGTCGTACTGTTCCAGCTTTTGGCCGAGAATATGCCTCCCAATCTTTCGTGTCCCGTACGCCGAAGGAATTTCATCGCAAGCATGATTGAAAAGAGTCGAGTTGTCGAGTAGCCTCAGACAGTGGTGTGGTAATAGTAGTATCATACAAGTCTACCCCCTCGGTGGAAGCTGCTGTTGCTGCTCATCGGAGGAGGAACGCGACCATGCGACATATTGTTTAACGTAGCGCGAAAGGACCTTGCCGTCACTATCTCTTCTGTCCTCTGAAGTATTGTGGCGGATCATGAGCATTGTGGCTGCAGCGTCTGCCTCGCTTTGATCTAGTCGCGGGGCGTCGTTGGGAGGCTCCTAGTGCGCTCCGTAATTCTGACCCCAGCCACCTCTGCTCTGGCCGTAACTGCCATAGGTCTGGTTGAAACCACCATACCCATACTGGCCGCTCTGCTGACCTTGTTGGCCTTGCTGAGCTTGTTGGTGACCTCCAAGACCTCCGAGACCGTTGTAAGGATTTCCTTGGCCCTGGAATCCTGGATAACCTCCGCCAAAGCCAGAATGCTGACCGTGCTGTGGCGGAGGCAAGCCTGATTGAGCGTTTCCAGCTGCGCTGTTGGCGGCAGATCCTGGACGTCCTGGTTGTCCGAGCGCTGGCGATGGGCCACTCTTGGCGTTGTCATATGCCTTCAGTGCATCTTCCTGGCCACTAATGCTCTGCTGTCCGTACCCGCCCTGAGCACCAAATCCAGAAGTGGAGCGTGCAAAAGGATCATGAGCGCTGCCAAATGCGCTGCTTTGCTGGTGTGATCCTGCCTGAGCAGAGCTGCGACCATAGTCATCGAGGCCTCCAAGCGAAGCGCCCATTCCACTGGCACTGCGCTGGTTCTGGCCATATGCATGCACGTTCGCGGGCGAAGAGGAGTGTTGGTCATACGAGGATCCATAGCTGTGCGGAGCGCCATAGCTGTTTCCTTGCTGCGATTGCTGCTGCTGCGGTTGCTGCTTGCCTTGATAGCCCCCTTGGCCCGCTGAATACCCAGACCCGGCTCCATATGCTTGTGTGTAGCCATTAAACTGATTGGCATATGCGGTCGGGTATGCGCTGGAATAGTATGGATGACCATATGGGTAGCCAGCAGCTGCAGCTGCATTGGGAAAGTGCTGCTGACCGTGACCTTGTTGCTGCTGTGGTAGCGAGTGCTGACCTTGAGCAGTTTGCGAAGGCTGCTGCTGGCTGGCAGCGACTGGGTTTGGAGTGTTATGACCAGACCCTGGAGCTTCAGCGAAGCGCGACTGCGCCTGCTGATGACCTTGAGTAGCAAACGCGTTCTCGTTCGCGCCGTATCCACTGCTTGAGCGCTGCTGCCCGATAGTGGGATCGTGAGGTTGAGACTGTCCAGCTTGTTGCCTCGAATCCTGGCCGGCGCCGTATGAGCCACCGTAGTACTGTTGGTAGTTGTTGCGTGGTGCATCGCTGGTATAGTACGACGAGTAGTCACCCGGTGCAGACGACAAACTGCCAAATCCAGACTGGTGCTGGGGCTGGGGCTGGGGCTGGTGCTGCTGTTGGCTGTGACCGTATTGATCGTACTGAGATTGTTGTGCCTGATGGCTGAAGGGGTCGTACGGCTTCTGCTGCTGCTGCTGCTGCGCGCCATTGTCCTGTTGTCCTCCGGGAAGACTTTGTGGCTGACCGTAGCCTCGGGCATATTGGTTGTATGGCTGTGGGTATTGCTGTTCCTGCGAAGGAGGTTGTCCTAGCGAAGGATCCTGGATCTGTTGCTGATTCTGTACGGATGCGGGTGGCAGACCTGGGGCCTGCTTTGGTGTAGGCTGTGCTTGAGGTGGTGCTTGAGGCTGCGCTTCTGGCAGTAGTGAATCTTGTGCAGCACGAGCAGCGGGTGGCAGCGACGTACGTGGCTGCGCTGGCGGGGAGTGTTGCGGTGCGTGGCGAGTCTCTGGCTCTTCTCGCTCTTCGTCGACGTCTGGACCAGCTTCGCCATTCAATCCCATGCTGCCAAATTGTACCGCAGCTCTGTCTATTGCGTTGTGCCCTGGCATAACGACCGCCTCCTGCTGCTCTTGTACTCTACGTTGGTAGCTTGCGCTCCTGCCACCAGCGCCCGCAAGACGAGCTGCAACGGTAGCATACCCTCCGACTGGTGGTCTGCCAATCGGTGCTTGCTGAGGATGAAGGGGCGTGAGGTTTCGCGGATCGATAGAGCCGGCAGTGCTGGCCACAGTCTGCGTGGCAGGCGCATGAGACTCGTCTGGCAAGTGCTCCACGTTCTCTACTGTCAAAGGATCCTGAAAAGGTATTAGCATAAGAGCTTCGAATTCTGATGTTATTGGACACTGTACCGGGGCAGTGGCAGTCTCTGGAATCGTCGCAGGCTCCTCAGGCTGAGGCTCGGCCGGAGCTGCAGCTTCTGCCGGCAACTCTGACTGTTCAAGAGTGTCATGTACTGGTTCTACTGGAGCTTCAGCCGATTCTGGAATCGCTTGCTCGGTCGCATCCAGCTCCACAGGCTGTGGCTGTCTAGTCAGTATCTGCTTCTGTTGCACGGGTACTGGCGCAGGCTTTGGCTTCGCGAACATGCTAGCCCAGCTCTTCTTCGCACTGCCCTGCTCTATCACACTGCTCTTTACAGGCTGAGTGCTCGCAGCTGGAGCAGGATCGATAGCAGTAACCGTACCAGGAACGTTGTCGCCAGTATCGACGGATTCCTTGACCGGCTCTGCGGGAGTGCTTTCCCATGCCCCCGTAGTTTCGCTTGTCGCCGTTGTGTCCCATGCATTCGACTCGGTGGTGGGTACAGAGGTGCCGCCAGTAGCATCCTTGTCCACGCCATTCGTGGTTGCGTGACCACCTCGACTTCCACGGAAACCACCTCTGCCACGGTCTGCACCGCGGCCACGACCACCGCGACCACCCTCGAAGCCGCCTCGGCCACGTGCGCCCCTGGCGCTGAATAGAGGACGGTCAGTAGCACCTGCAGCTGTTGGCTCAGCTGGAACCTTCGAGCGAGCGCGATCCTTGGGCTTTTTCACTTCTGCGAATTGTGAGACTGCGCCCTGCGTGATTTTGTCGACAGTCGCGCCGACGTCGCCATCGGCCTCTTCGAGGGCGAACACAAGGTCGGTGTCGGTCCAGTCAGGAAACATGTCTTTGAGCATAGAGAGCTCTGGCTGATACTTCTTTTTCATCTGGCCAATCTCTCCCTGATCTTCGAGTGACTCTTCAAGTGTCGCTACGTCGGTTGATGTGCCATTGACTTTCCTGCCGCCGCGAGGTCCTCCGCGGCTGGTGCCACCTCTGCCTCCTCTGACGGAGCTTCGACCCCTCGAGGGGACAGTTCTGGCGTCGATTTCCGACATTGTGAATGTGAATGTGCTGTGCGGTCCGTAGAGTGAGACCTGAAGATGGGAAATGTCGGTCGTGATTCGTTCGATGCCGTGGCGGATGTCAGGCTGAGCTGCTGCCGGCGAGGAGCGTGAACGAGGTCTCGGTGGACAAAGAAGGCTGCGCTGAGCCGGTGTCCGGAGACCTAACTAAGGAGAAGAGCGCAAAGCGTCAGTCAAGCAACTCTGTCCTGGGATGGTAATGAGAAGGCAGCCGCAGTATCTGTGTGAGGTTGGCAGTCGATGCATAAGGTATGGAAGAGCTGGTGGTGCACAGAGCAACTTCGCGCGCGCTGGTTTCCTTGCCAAGCACGCAGCAGCAAGGGTTGGCGATGAAACTCTATTTCCAAAACGGCCTGGCTTGTTTGACGTGCCGTGCTATACACTACATGTACTGACGTGCCACCTGCCCATATCATCTGAGATCCATCACCACTGTGGCGTGGCTTATGCAGACTGTGGCTCAGGTGATCTGGCCGTGCTTGCTCGTCACTCATATGCCAGGAGGATGAAGAAGAAGACTGGCGTCGTGCAGGGCCTGAAGAGGCTCGCGGACAAGATACATCCAAATGGCTACGCGCCGCTAACTACCAGCGAGTCGAACCGCCTCTTGACAGCTCTGACAAGTTCGTTTCGAAAGCATCTGGACGCGGCCCACCCCACGACTATCGAAGATGACAGGAAGAAAAGCTCCAAGGCCACTCACTTGTCGCCGGATGTCAACATCAACAGCATCCATTCGTCGGCGATCTTTGCTCAGAAACACATGGCGTCTGTCCTAACGAATCCACTAGTGGTTCGAGGTGCGAAAAGCTATGGCAGTGCGAAGGTCGAGCTTCAAAAGCATTCTGATAGAGACCCAATCCAGCTGCTTGAGGAGTATGACCGTGAGGGTGCAGCATCCGTCCGCATTGCTGAGCTCTGTATGGAGACTTTGAAGAAGAAGTATGACTCTGTCCCGGATGCCCGCAAGTCCAAGCTGTTGGAAAAGCTTCAACCCGGGCGAAGAGTCTTCATTTGGTTCCTAGAGAGCGGCATGTGCAAAACTGATTATTCCCACAATATTCCGTTTGTCGATCTTTTGGTCTTCTTTCTAGCTCGAGAAGGCCGTGAGGATGATATTTGGAAGTGGCTTAAGCTTGATGTGCAGACGCCTGACTCTCCCAAGGCTGCGCCTCCGAACACTCAGGTCAGTGTTGAGAAGCGCATGCTTTACAAGTATCGCTGGCGGGGACGAGTACTTGCTGGTCTTGTAAAGACTCAGGTACATGTGCCTTGGCTTGCTGATTCATCGGGAAAGTTGCACATGATCCGTGCGAGCCACTTGAGTTCTGCGCTGAACACGTTATTCACTGCACTCGAACTGCGCACTTCATCAATGGATGTTGACCCTGAATCAGAGAAATGGCATCATCTGGCTTGGTTGCCACTGGGCCAAACTTGTTGGTTTCTGGTCACACTCTTGACAAGGCGTCTACGATCTAGCAACCCCAGGGGAGATGTGGAGCTACAAGACGGCGATATTCTGGATCCGCAGCTGTACGACAAGCTGATAGAATATGTGCCATATATATATTCATTTGACTTTGAGTACCTCCGGCATGGCATGCAGTACCAGGCAGTGCATGCGTCTCTCAGGATGATGCATCCTGCCACTTTGCACCTGACCCACCCGACCAGACCTTCGGCTGACCAGATGCTGAAGATATTGCATGTGGTCCTGCCAGATAACACTTCGGAGTGTCCTCCAATCTTTAGAGAGCACATGGGACGGTCGGCGGCTGTGCGTGCTTTCTACCATGCTATGCTCCTCAGGGGCGCTCATATCCTCGAAGCCCAAGGCAGACGCAAGGACGCCCAGTGGATCAGGGCAAGGATCCCGTTGTATTTTTCCGAGCTCGCACACGACAATGACATAGTCGAGCGCGAGTACTCTATAACGAGGACGGCTTCATCAATTGCTGAAGGGGAAGAAGCTCGCGAATCTACGCACACACTCTTTCCGAGTCTTGCGTGATCTTTCGATCCGACACATTATACGAGAATGCTTCTCACGGGCAGTCGCCAAGAAGCGTTCATATCACGACAGCCACGAGTCATAGGCTACTGCCGTGCGCATCTGTACAACGGCGGAACCGCGTGAAGCGAATCCAATTGTACTTATCGAACATGCAACATCTCATCGCGACATATGCTCTGCTTTGAGATATCTAGTTGCAAACAATGCAGATTGCAGAAGTGCGGATCTCACCTTATGTATTCGCTGGTCTGCTTGGATTTGTGCGCTGTTGGCTCATGAAACAATGGCCCTATGAATGAGCCTCCAAGCATCAAACAATGTAGTCGCAGTTCGTGGCGAAGCATTCAAGGTATGTACATATTTGGGGTGATGGCCGACTTCACTCTTCACAAAAGATTCTCGCATTTCTTTGTCATCACACGCGTGGGGTATCTGCTAAGCTACATATAAGTCCTGCCGTTAGGACCGCGCTGGAACTGTCTCGTTGCGCTTTCTTCGACATGCGTGGGAGTATCATCTGTTGCCCTTCGAGAGACATTCGCGATCTCAATGGTCTCACTTCTGGACCTCGGCGATATTGCTATCCTCTGGCCACACGTCATAGCCAAAATCACCCTTCATGTTCACGAAGCGTGTGTGCCGACCCTTGGCAACCTGATTCACAGCCTCGAAGTCCTCATCGCTCAGGTCGATGCTCTTGAAATTACTCTCAATGCGTGAGGGTGTCGAGCTCTTTGGCAGAACAACATACCCCCTCCTGCTACCCCAGGCGATCAACACTTGTGCAAGCGAATTTCCGCCCTTCTCGGCAATTTTGTTGAGGGTTTCATTCGTGTTGACTTTCTCTCCTGTGGATGGGACCTGGTTCTGCGATCCAAGCGGCGAGTACGCCTCGGGCAGAACGTCGTTTTCGAAGCAGAACTTTACGAGCTCGTCATTGGGCAGGAAGGGATGGATCTCAATCTGGTTGACCGCGGGCTTGACCTTCGCCCAGCTGAGAAGGTCTTTCAAACCAGGAATGGTCCAGTTCGAGACGCCAATAGCTCTCGCCTTTCCGGCTTCATACAATTCTTCCATCGCTCTCCACGTTGGTTTTGGGTTCTTGGTCAACTCCTCCTTGATCACATACTGGCCCTTTTCATTCAACTTAGGCATGTTGTTCTCGTCCTTCTCCGCTGCGATGGGCCAGTGGATCAAGAAAAGATCGACATAGTCCAACTTCAGCTTTCCAAGAGAGTTCTGAAGAGACCACTTCACCTCTTCAGGTTCGTGCAGATGGTTCCAAACTTTGGTGGTGATGAAAAGGTCGCTGCGTGTTACGGATGGGTTGTCCTTGAGGAAATCTGCAACGGCATCGCCGACTTCTGCTTCGTTTTGGTAAAACCAGGCGCAGTCAAGGTGTCGGTAGCCGATTTTGAGGGCGTGCGTCACAGCTGTGTAGGTCTCGCCTTTGGCACCTTCGTTGGCGAAAGTACCGAAGCCCACCGCAGGAATGGTCACCCCATTGTTGAGCGTGAAAGTCTTGCCGCTGGACATGATGTGCTGTGCGTTTGGTATGTCGATATATGGAGTTGTCGGGCTGGAAAAAGGTCGCAAATCGGGAAGGCAATGTCAAAGTCGCTCTAACTCTCGTTCTAACCTTGGGAAAGGACTCGACAGGAACGATGAACGGAAAGCGTGGTATTTGATGCCACCGGAACCCACCCTCGCTGTCTCTCCGGTCTGTTGACCATTGATTACCTATTCACTCGCTCAACTCAGCAGACTTTTCACGCAGTCGGCACGACACTGCGCCGCCGTAGCTCAGCAGTGGACGGTAGCGACGTCATGTCACCGCCGCCATCATCACCGCTCCTTTCCTGCCAGGCTGTCGCTTCCGACATTGGCCGTCGCGGTGGTGGTGTTAAGTGGACACCTTGCGCAACATCTGTTGGCCAGTGATGTCAGTTCTCCCTGGCGCCGAAGAAACAGCGGCAAGCGATACGGAGGATCCCATGCAAGACCCTGATGCTTTCGGTCCGCATCTGCACCTGCAACACGTTGATTACGCTTGACTTGGATGCTTGTTTTCAACGACATCCATTGTTCCACTTTCAGTCAAGCACAGTGGCATATGATGATATGACAGATGGCTCCGGGCTATTCATTGGTCGTGCTGCAGGCAGCTTGTCCATCCTGGCGGTGCAGTGCGATTCTCTTTGCAGCCGTTGCAGGGAGGCTCTAGAGCTACTGTTGCAAGTCGCCTGACCGCTGGACGTGTCCACAATCAGGAGCTGATGATTCGCACGGCGGCATGTCGTATTATTCCGGGCATAAGCATACCTTACCTTAGGTGATGGAGAACTATGAGTCTATGACATCGTTGCCGCGAGATAATGGAGTCATTTCATCAGCAGACGACGTAGATACCGTACATGGGAATGCGTTGAGACGAAACGGCGAAAAGGCCGCAAATAATGAGGTAGATACTGACTGCACAGCTCTTGCGCCCGCTCATCTCGGATCGTGGTTCGAATATAATCAGAAGGCACCCTGGACGAGGACCACTGCCTTTTCCTATTGCATCTTTTTCCATCGAAGTCCTCTTATACCATCTCCATCGACCACAGAGCTCTAGCCTTAGCCTCTTCATATATTCAATTTAGAGACACTCACTCACAAGTATCAATACCGCAATCATGCCCGGCTTTGACGACCAAGACTTCGCGGCGGAGGCAGCTCCCCTCAGCACCACTCAGGACAATCTGGCACCAGAAGAAGGCGTGGGCCAACATGGACGAGGTTCAAGAGGCAGTTTCGGTGCCGTAGAGGTGCCAGCCACGAGAAGTAGCATTGCTGATGCCGCACCATACATGCACCAGCTGTCTCTATCACCGTCCCAGCGTGATCGACGAGGCTCCCGTAACTCTTTCGGCGCTGCTCTCCCTATTCCACGATCGAAGCGACAATCACGGCTTTCTTCTATTGCGTACGCAGATGGCCGGCCCCAGCGACCAGGGATGCCACCAATTCAGCCAACTCGAGAGATCCTGGCTGGTCAGGTACAGGACATGTCTCAGCAAAAGGTGGCAGCAGCCAAGGATATGGCGTTCGTTTTCGATATTGATGGTGTGCTTGTCCATGGTGACAGACTTATCCCTGAGGGCCAGCGGGTTCTGGAAATCCTCAACGGAGACAACGAGCTTGGCATCAAGATCCCGCACATCTTCCTCACAAACGGCTCTGGTAAACCTGAGCAAGCACGTGTGGAACAGTTGTCGAAGATTCTACACAACCCAATCAGCACCGAGCAGTTTATCCAGTCGCACACGCCTATGTCTGCTCTTGCCGAGTACTACAAGACCGTGTTGGTCGTTGGTGGAGAGGGCTACAAGTGCCGAGAAGTCGCAGAGCAGTACGGATTCCAGGATATCGTTGTGCCCAACGACATCATCGCCTGGGACCCAACGATCGCTCCTTACAGAGTATTCACTGACGAAGAGCGGGCGACATCCCGCCCGCGAGACTTCTCCAAGACTCGCATTGAAGCCATCATGGTGTTCTCCGACTCGCGCGACTACGCAACAGATATGCAGATCATCATGGATCTGCTCCAAGCCGAGAATGGTCTCTTCCACACGCGGGCTAAGGATCCAATTTCGCAGCGTATTCCAATCTACTTCTCGCAGGGCGACTTGCTGTGCCCAACTGAGCACCCATACCCCAGAATGTCGCAAGGAGCTTTCCGCATTGGGCTAGAAGCTATGTACAAAGCTTTGACAGGAGAGGACCTCGAGCGTGTTGTGTATGGTAAGCCGGAACTGGCCACATACAAGTACGCGGACGAAGTCATCTCCAGCTGGATGGAGACCATCCATAACGAGGAGAAGTTGCCTAAGAACATTTACATGATTGGTGACAATCCAGCTTCGGACATTGTTGGTGGTGTAAGTCACTCCCGTTTCCATAGATCGGATTTTCTTCTCGTGCTGACGATTGCTCCAGAACCTTTATGGATGGAACACATGCCTTGTCCGCACTGGTGTCTTCCAAGGTGGTGACAACGACGAGAACAACCCAGCAAACTTTGGCGTATTCAAGAACGTCCTGGAGGCTGTGACAACTGCTGTGAAGAAGGAGCTCGGAGAAGACTTCAAGTTCAAGTGGTCTGACGAAGAGGTGAACCCTCTCAAGGTAGCGGCTGCAGCCACTGCCATTGAATAAAGGTGATGCGTTATTGGCATATTTCTTTTGCAGTGGGCGAACAGCAGTATGAGCTCACGAGCTCTGAAAATTGCATTTGAGTGAAAACCAATAAATCTAGAGCTCAGTCGGTCCACGGACGACTTCATGGAAGTATCCCGATATATCATTTCGTCCTTTTCACGTACTGTAATTCTGTAGAGTACGGCCACAGGCACTCATCAGTGAGCCTGAGGCATGTCGCCGAAAGAAGACTAGTTCCACGACACGAAGCGAAAGAGGCCAAGAGGCGAAGATGATCACGTGCGGCTGTCCACTCGGATTTCTTCTGGCGTTCCGGCCACCAACCATCCGTGCCACCAACCGCCAACCACCAATGCGAAGGAGCACCGTGTGGCTGTCCGCTCATGTCTGGATCTGGGAGCATCATCAACCCATACCCATCATCAGGGGGCGGAAGCAACAGGAGAAGAGAAGCCAGGCCAGGCACATGATGGAGGCAGACTGGCAGATGTGCACGAGTCGTGCGCCAAGGGATTATGCTCTAAACTCCAAACTTTCGATCGAATCGGGAAAGTAAACGATGGCGATCTCTAGCACCAACTGTATCGCATCTCACTGGATTGGCGATGGCTTGCGCGAGGCCCGTCTGCTCAGCAGGAGCTAAACCTGGAAAGCAGCTGTAGGAGGCGCTGGCTGGGCTACTGGCAGTCGGCGCCAACAATAACAGCCTCGTAAGTCTAGCCGATAATAATCTCCTTCGCAGGTTCGCATCCCCTTTATGCTATCTGGTATTTATTGCCCGTTGGGACGTTGTGCTGCCAGCGTCGCGTACTGACCGCATTGAATCGATCTGCACCCCTCGTGTGTGCTTGTTGCACTCGATACCGCAAGACTTGGACCCTCCATCTATTCGGCTCACACGGCAAGCCAGCCATAGCTTTGTAGGGAGACAGACGCAGGGAGTGATCCGTACAAGATGGCCTCCGACGATGGCACTGGGAGACGTTATGTCAACTTCTCGAGACCACAAAGGACGCCGAGCATCAAAAGTGTGGCATCCACGATCGAATGCCAGGCCATGAGCGTACAGAGTCTACCCCCGAAGATGCAGAGCCAGAGACTCAGTGTGTTGAGCCATACAACGAGTGTGCGAAGCCAGACGCCGAGCGTGAAGAGCCAGACGACTACTCGAAGTACGAGGAGCAATGTCTCGACGATACGCAGCATGTTCGCCCGATTCTCAAGCTCCTCAAGTGTTCGGTCGATCTCAGAATCAGAGCAGGAAGAGGTCCTGCCCTACAGACCTGCAAAGACGAAACTTGTTCAATACCACGTCACCACCGATGTTCCCAGCGCGCAGCGACATCCACAGCCCAAACGCATCCCGTCGGTAGATCAGCGAGCGCGACCACCTGTGATACCCGAACGTACAACTTCCCTCGAGCCGCAAGGCAAAAGAAAGAGCCAGACGAGGAAGCAGACCAACACAGAGAAAACCCTTGGGAGCTTCAACTTCAATACTGCGGCTACTCTGACCAAGACACCCTGGGAGCTAGACCGGGGACGTCCAGGGTCGAGGTGGTCAAGGAGCATGGATCGGACGCAGAATCAGTCGCGAAAGATGTTTGTGCAGCTTCCGAGGGAGATATATCAATGCGTTCTGGACAACCTGGAAGCTGTGCATAGCCAGCTGGGGACTGTGGATGTGCTTGCGTTGCGCAGAGATTTAAGCTCATTATGTCTTGTCGACAAGAAGTGGCAGCACATTGCAAGAGAGCACCTGTTCCGTGAGCTCTGGCTGCCAACGAACAAGGCTTCTGCAAAGAAGAGGTTCTCCACGCGACAACCGAAGAGCAGGCTAAAGTTACTGGTTGATCTGCTGCATAAGACATCTGGTTTAGGCTTCTTTGTTCATCACATACGCGTCGGGGCCGAGTTGGCGCAAGAATTGGATGCTGAGGCTTTTGCTCCGTTCAAGAAGGACTCTGCATTAGACTTGTTGCAGCTTATCATTCGAGACTGCTACAATCTGGAGCAGCTTAGTGGTTTCGTTCTGCCAGCTACAGAATCTACAACACCGGTTCTCGAGGCTCTTGCGAGCCGCATCAGGCTCAAATCTCACGCATGGAGTCTTGACTCTACTCGAGCACTACCAGGACTAGAACACTTCATCTTCTGCCACGATGATTGGGTCAATCTAGAGACTCTGGCCATAGCTGCGGATCCTGGGGTTGATCTCGGCATTGGCACCATTTCGGCAGTCCTTCACAGACTCCCAGCACTGAAACACTTCGCAGCCTTTGGGCTCCATCGTTCGGACTTCCACAATAGTTCTCTGCTGACGCTCCCGCCCGTCAAGTCTCTACGTCTGGAGTGCTTGTCCGGGTTGACAGACGAGGGCGTGGAACAAATGGCGTTTTCGCGCCTAGCACCTTCGCTGGAACGTCTCACGCTGGTCGGACTCGAGTTGGTGTCTCTGCGAACAATTGCCACACTCCTCTCTCATCTCACACGTCTGAAGCGCTTCGGTCTCCTGCAGGACGCATCCCCAGAACTTGCCGATGACGCTAGTAGACCAACCGGGCGAACAATGACTTTAACCTCTCCAAGTCTACAACATCTGCACTGGGATTGTCTAAACCCCGGATCCTCGCTATCCTGGCTTGCCGACGCCATCAGAAACAACAGGTTCCCACGCCTCCAATCTGCCAAAGTCCCATCTGACTACGATGGTCTCATCCAGCAACTCTGCCGCCCAATACCGCGCGAGAAGCTCACAGCACAAGACCTCGAGCATCTACACCAACACAATTTCGGACGCCGCGAACGCAACCTTCGACTCAGCCAAATCCAGGCTCAGGTCCGCGTACGCGAGAGCAGCCAACAGCCTTCTTTCGACATCGTGGTGGAAGACGAACACGAATGGAAGGCCACACATACCATTGGATCCTATCTCGGCACCATGGATTCCAAAATCGAATACCAGCTCGAACCAGACGTGGGACCGAACGCCCTGGCGGAATTCGATGATATCGCACAGCCTGTCGAAATGGGCATTGATGGACATAGAGTAGAGAGGAGATTAGAAACAAACATGTTGTTCTGATATATATATATATATATATAAATATACATATATCATATATCATTGGATTGGATTTTTTTAGAAAAAAACCCTCCTGTTCCAGTATGTACATCCCATAATAGGTACCTTAGACCAACTAGTACATCGACCACCATAATCTCGCTGGTTCCATACCAGAGCACCGCCTCGAGAAGACTTCAGGTAATAGAGATGCTCAATCGGGACTGATGGCACTCATGGCTGTGGGAAGGGCGACATGTGGTGAAGTGTGGGTACCTTATGTGTTGATACAGCACTGGGACAATAGGCCTTAGCCAATGTAATTCAATCTACCAAAGAGTGCATCAACAGAGCGCGACGGGGATAACACAAAACACCGTAGTCGCCACCAAGGAGCCTCTTCCGCCGCACATTACGCCCTCATGGGCTCACGCACACTGCATCCTGATAGGAAACACCCCTCGATACTCGCACGCAATTCTTTTCAAGCAAAGTCTTCAACAATCAGTCCACACCCAATTGTAGTCACTGTCACGAGCAAATGCAGCTCCATCGTCATAGTACCCGAGGAACTCATCCTCAACCTCCTGCTGTGACTCTTGTTGACCCGGTGTGTAGGGGTACAGCTCGTCCCACTCAGGAGTACTGGCACAGGGAAAGCAAGCAGATCGGTGCTCTTCTTCGTCAGAAACATCGGTGACGGTCGCTGTCTGAGGTACAGTATTCGTGGAGGTATCGTCAATCTCGTCACCCAAGGTCGACCAATCTAGCCAATCGTCATCCCCGTCGTAAACTTCGTCTTTCTGGATGAGCTCCGGAGCTTCGTTGCAGTCGCGGCACCAGCAATTCTCCACGTGACCCATTGCCAGGAACGTGTCCAGACCACACGGAGTACGAGGACGACTGATGGGTAATTGGACCTGCTCCGGTCTGAAAAGAGCCTGTTCACTGCTGAAGTGGTCGACAGACTTGTTCATTTCATCGCTAATCTCAGGCCGAGACTTTGTGATGGCCTGGTCGACTGCAGAGAGCGAACCAGCTTCCAGCAGATGCAGGGATGGTGAGGACGGGGTGTATTTGGGAGAAGTGGCAGTCAACTCATTGCTAGGCGTAATCGATTGCGGTGTGGCCAAGAATTCCGCAAGGTACAGCACGGATTCGACTGAATCGTGATCCGCAACACTGCGGTATCGACCAGTCTCGTTCGCGTGGCCAGTGAGACTATTGAGGTGGACGTAGGGAATCTCCTTGCTATCAAGCTCTGGTATAGTTGGCTGTTCAGTGACCTGGTAGATGGGCACGCCGCCCGAGTCTTCCGAGTCCTCCCAGCTTGATCTGAGGTTGTCAACCCTGCGCTCATCATCTTTGATTCGTTCTTCGGCGAGGATCCTATCTTCGTTCAGGATTCGCCACAAGTTGGCGGCAGATGCAAGCCCAGATGCCGACTGCTCCGACAAGGGTTCGTCGCTCTTCTCGGGCTGTACAGACTCGATTGCGACGCTCGACTCTGTATTGACGTTCAAATCGGGGCATAACGGAGGTGGGATGTTGTCAGATTTCGTCCACGTTTCAGGTGCAGGATATTGTAGTGCCTGTTCTGTGCGGTAAAGCCTGCAACTTGTGGGCGGAAGCTTGACAATTGGGGCCGAGACGGACGTGGTCAGAGTAGGAAAGAAGCGAGACTGCTTCTTCAGCAATGTGCCCCCTTTGGCACGCGCTTGCTGCGCCGAGTCGTACTTTAGTAGCTCCTTGCGCTCAGGAAGACTTGATAGATCGGTGAAGCGTGGCACTTCTCCATTCCAGCCTGCTTGAGCGGGCATCAATGATGGGATGTAAGGACACCAGATTGGAACGGTAGAAAGTGCAGCAGGTGGTGTCAATGGCAAGAGTGGCTTCCCAGGCGCGACGCACGGAAAGTCGGCAAAGTCGAAATTGCCAAAGTCGAGCAGAGGTAGCTGCGGTAGCTGTGGGGGCGGTGGCGGTTGTGGTGGTGTCGGTGGAGCTGCGGCCCACGACGGCCATGGGACAGCGATGTTGACCTTGGGTGGATCGGGCGATGCAGTGATCGCTGGCGCAGGAGGAAAGCTGTGGGTGGTCAAAGCCTGGTCAATGTCTCTGGACAGCTGCTCGTCCAACATTTGAGCAGCGAACTTCCGTCTGTTGCGCCTCATGTCGCGTCGCTTCTTGGCCTCTCGGGTCCCTCTGCTGTGCCTTGGGCGGCGAGTGTGGCCGGATGCAGAGTGCTCTCGATCACGAGGCAGAGTTGGTGGCGGCATTGCCAAAGCAGAGAAGCGGTTGTCTGCGGGTCGTCTATCAGTAAGGTTCTGAATGCCGAAGCTGTAGGTAGCATAGCACCCACTGGAAGGCGCACTAGGACGATGCATGCTCAGATCGAGCGTTCCGTCCACATCGCCAAAGCCGGAGAAAGGACAGTCAAAAACAGCATTGTGGTGCAAAGGGAAGTCCTGACGAGCCTGCTGGCGCCGTCTTAGGTGGACGCTGTGCAGGGGCGGCGTGCTCGAGCCAGACAAGTCGCGGAACATGTCTGTAGCGGCGGGGAGGGGGGAGGGGGAGGGAAGGGAGGGGAGTGAGGCGTCTGCTCTGTTGTGCTGTAGGGATAAGTGATCGCAGCCTAGAATCAATGAGGTTCGCGGAGCGTGCAGTCAGTCTGAGGTGCTTAGGATGAGAAAGATCAGGTAGGGAAGATTTCAGGACGAGATGGCAGCGAGATACCTTACCTTGTGGTCTACAACGAGCAGCAAGCACAGCCAGCTCGACAATCATGCGTCGAAGGAGCATCCGAGAGATAGAACTATGGTAAGTAAGTTACCTACAGGCACCTATAAGGTAAGGCAAGGCAGGCTGAATGGCTCTCGTTCTTGCTGAACCAAGCCAGTCTCGTGTCTCGCTGGCAGTAAGTACTACCACATAAGGTCAAGTAGGTATGTATGCCAGACGGAGACAGGTCGAGCGCTCGCCATTGCGTGTGCCGGGCGTGTGCTGTACACAATATGTCCCGTCCCATAGGAAGAGGAGACTGTACTGTACTGCTATCCCTTCTTGACAGCCGAAATTCAACATCATTGGAGTGGTAATATTGGAGTGGTCATATCAATGCCTGAGCGTGAGATACTCGACGTTGTCACAAAGGAGGCACGGAGGAGGAGGGTGGCAGAGGAGCAGAGGAGGGATGAGGTTCCCCATAGAACTAGTACTAGAACTAAGGTAGTTCTATTATAGCCCCTGGAGAGTGCGGGAGAAGCCAGTTGTACCTCACGGCTCAAGTCGCGATCCATATACTACCTTACTAGCACAGTAGAACTGCCTTCCTTACCTTACCTTACCACTACTGTAAGGTCTGACATCAACTCCAACTGCTGCCACTCCTTTGTCACAATCCATCACCCCCCCTCCCCTCGCAGCAGCAACCATGGCCGTCAAGAACAAGTACTCGGTGCTTCTGCCCACCTTCAACGAGCGCAAGAACCTGCCCATCATCGTCTGGCTGCTGAACAAGACCTTCACAGAAAAGTATGCCGGCAACATCCCCTCCCTGCAATAAATTGCGATGACATGTTATACCCTACAACAACAAAATCAACCCCAACAACACACACCTCCAGCTTCTGACCACCACTAAAACCCAATCTCCCACAGCTCCCTCGACTGGGAAGTAATCATCATCGACGACGGCTCTCCCGACGGCACACAAGACGTAGCCAAACAGCTCATTTCCGCCTACAACACCAAATCGCAGCAACGCATCATCCTCAAGACGCGGACAGGCAAACTCGGCCTCGGAACAGCCTACGTACACGGCCTACAATTCGCGCAAGGAAACTTCGTCATCATCATGGACGCCGACTTCTCCCACCACCCCAAATTCCTCCCCGAGATGATCCGCAAGCAAAAAGACGGCGACTGGGATATTGTCACGGGAACACGATATGCCGGCGACGGAGGCGTGTTTGGCTGGGATTTGAAGCGGAAAATGGTCAGTCGTGGAGCGAATTTGTTCGCGGATACGGTGTTAAGACCGGGCGTGAGTGATTTGACGGGCAGTTTTCGGTTGTATAAGAAAACTGTGCTGCAAGAGGTGATCAATAGGACGGAATCCAAGGGGTATACGTTTCAGATGGAGATGATGGTCAGAGCCAAAGGTATGGGATTCCGTGTGGCGGAGGTCCCGATCAGTTTTGTGGATCGCGTCTATGGAGAGTCGAAGTTGGGAGGAGAGGAAATTGTGGAATATCTCAAAGGTGTTTTGAGCCTGTGGGTCAAAGTCTAGTAGTTAGTAGACACAGACGAGGAGAGGACAAGGAGTTCGGCTTTTTGGGAGCAACTTTTTAACAGCGTGGCGTTGAAAAGGTAGATACCTAGGCAGGCGGTAAGGTAAGCAGTAGCCGCAGTACTGTACCTACCTTATGTAGCGAGAGCTACGAATAAACTACTACAAGCAAACCTGACTTCTACACCAGGTACTCGTCGCCTACGGCGGAGTCTCCACAACACGAGTATAATAAGGTGGTCAGCCCCAGCTTCATATGTGTACTACATATACCTACCTTACCTTACCTTATACATATCATAACTCCCGTCCCTTCGCATTTGAATCTACAGTTACCTTACCTTACCTACCTGGATACCTACCTGTAGGACAAGTAAAGACAGTAAGGTAGTAGAACGAAAGCACGCCATCCCTCCCTTCTTCTTATTCCTCTTTATCTTTAAGCGTTGCACTACTACAACATGTACTCAAAGTAAGGTAAGATCAGGTACATGTAAGGTGAATAGGTACTTACTATACCTCACGCGAGAGCGATAGAAGAAAAAAAAAAGTCCAACTCCTCCGGCACATCGCTACCACTTGATCAAAAGCTTGAGGGCGACATGCACGATGGGATTGTGGGTGGCCACCGACACGAAGAGATGATGGGCTTGGGGAGGGAGGGGGGGCAGAGAGCAACAGAGCAAACAGAAGCACAAGAGATAGGAGGAACATAAAGTTAAGCATGAGGGTGGCAATTGGTGCACTACCTTAAGCCAGCCCACTACTTGCTTTGTGCGTTCATTGACAAGCTCACGCTTGCCGATGCCCTCGCAGACATCTGGCCACGATTCTCGCCCTCTCTCTCACATACAGGCCTCTTTTCTCGCTCGCTCGCTCGCCCTCTCCCCCTCTCGTATCAGTCTCAGTCGTGAGCTCTTTTGTGAGCTCGCGTTCGCGCCAATGCTGGCTGTCTGTTGCCAGCGCATAGCGCATGATAGTCTAAATTTCGACTCAAAAACACCAGTCCAGTAGTAGTCGTGGCGCCTGGATAAGCAGCTCCAGGTGAGTGTGTTGGATGAAACGCCGTGTAACACCTCGCCATGCATGTCTAAAAGCAATAAGCCGAAAATATAATGTCATCTGTCGAGCCGTGATTTATCGACTGAAATCCAATAAAGGACCAGTATGGCTGATGAAAGTCGGTGGTGGTATCGACCAGATGAATCGAGGTTGGCATCAAACCTCTTGTTTAAGTAGTGTTGGTACAGAAAGACCATAATACTGGTACAGGATGCCGGTGGAGGAGTAATTAGGTCTTGCGGAAATCGGAGAGCACAGGATAGATGAGTTCAAAAGCCTGGTAAATCTCCTCGCGAACCTTGGCTCCGGTGAGGACTATCTTGCCGGAGACGAAGATGAGAAGAACAATCTTCGGCTTCATCATGCGGTAGATCAGACCAGGAAAGAGTTCAGGCTCGTAGGACGAGAACATGTGATGGCGGCTAGCAAGACCCTCCAGACGGATGGGAAACTTGATATCGCAAGAACCGACAATGTTCTGAATCTTAAAGTCGGTGAATTTGCTGGGACTGGTTAGCGAGGAGCATCAGCAGATGAGCTGGCCAAGGGACCTACGCGTTGAAACCCAGCTTCTGAATGATGCGCGCATACTTGCGACTCGCAAGCTTGCTATCATCTTCAGACTTGGCACCTGTCACGACCATCTTGCCGGAAGCGAAAATGAGTGCCGTGGTTTTTGGTTCGCGAATACGCATGATAACAGCAGCGAAACGCTTCGGGTTGTACTCGGCGTTACGTGCCTGACACATGTGAGCTCAATGTGTGCACATGGTTAGTGACCACATCGAGATACTTACATGGAGTGCAATCGTCTTCAGGTCCAAGCGGCAGTCCAAGTTCACTGTAGCTACTATATTCTGCAGAGTGGGGACGATACCACTGACACCCGTGTTCGCTTGTCCTGGCGTGGCAGCTGGCGTAGCGGGAGTCACCCCATTGCCTTGCGCAACGACCTGTTGTTGCCCGTTCGTTCCGTTCTTGCTCGTTTGGCCAGCGTCGGACGATGGAGGGGTCAGGTGGCCGTTGGCGCCAGGGAAGGAGAGCGAAGAGGGAGCAGTGAACTGCTTCGCCTCAGCGGCAGTGCTCGGGTGGGTCATGTATGCCTGTGACTCCATGTTTGCGATGAGAAGCTGCGGGCCCACTGAAGTGTCAGGTGGTGCAGGAGATGATGGCAGTCGCAAGTGCGATGCGCTCGTCGGTAGTCGATGATGAGGGTGTGGTGTGAAGAGGTTGCAGGCGTGATGAGTAGTGCGGTGCGGCGGTTCAGATCAGAGCAGACTAGTCAAAGTGTCTGAGCTGATGCGCTCGCGGCGGTGAGGGTGATTAAGTCGCGAGGTGCCTGCCAGCAGATCCTCGTGGTGAGTGGCAATGTTGGTAGTGAGGCCGAAGTTGCTGCTGGTGGTGGTGGTGGTGGTGATGGTGGTGCTGTTGAAGAAGAAAGGCGTTTGCAGTAAGGTAGACCAGGGGCTTGGCACTTTACTTCTGCGCACCAATGAGACGAGCGCAGCTTCCAAAGAGTGAATGGGCCGACGACGCGACGAGGCGACGAGCGCGACGGCGACGACGCAACGGGGCAAGAACTAAGAAAGGTGAGTCTTGCGACTGTCTGCAGTTCGGTAGTTGGTATTCAGTACGGCTGCTATGGAGAGGGAGCACGGCGACGAGGTGAGGTGCAGCAAGCAGGAGACAGCCGTGTCGTCGGACTTTGGGTGCGGAGGAGAGCCGAAGCAGTTTTCGTGGGGGGGAAGCGGTTCTTAAGTACTTTTGCGCTGCTGCCTGACCGGAACCGGCCACGTGACCCCATCAGACTAGCTCCGAATAGAAACTTTTTTTCAGGAGAAGTGGAAGGCGCGCGCTGGGGCCGCTTTCGTCCTCTTCGTGACGTCGCCTTCAGCTTCTGGCAGTCTCCAGTCCATTCCACGCACGCCATTATAACAAAGATCGCACTTGCGCATACATGCTTATTGTACTGTAGCCGACGACGTTGATACATGTAGGCATCACGTCCGCCAAAGGGTTCTGAACTGCAAGTCGCTGTTCTCGCGCTGCCTGCGCCGCCGCGTGAATATGCATGGGGCGCCACGAGATAAGCTTCCTGGGGCGGTTTTGCACGCCTTGCACGACTTACCAGTCACAATCTGTACTCTACTCTGTAGTAGTAGTAGTAGTGAGTAGTCATCAGTCTCAGTCATCAGTAGGTAGTAAATATACCTACATCATACATGTACATAGGTAGGGTGGTATACGATAGTGGACAACTGGCCAACTGTCGCCTTTGCCAGCCCGGCCGCTACACACGTACATGTACCTACCACGTATGACTCACGAATTCTGATGCACCTTGCCTTACTCTTGCCATGCAGCGGCAGCGGCACAGCACCATCAAACGCCGCGGTTACACACTGCAAACGACAGAGTAGTAGGTAAGTCGGGTCAAGTAGCCAGCATATACTATACTATTCTCGTCCAGGGAAGCGCGCGACAAACATCCGCGCAACGTATCAAGTTTTCCTTTGGTGGTGTTTGTGTATGGATGATCTTCTTGCTTGTGGCTAGTTCTAGTGGTGATGGCGCGTTTCCGCCCACTAGAGCTTTTTCACGGCCCAACCAAAAAACGAACCCAACCGCGCGTCCCAGTATTCTATCTAGTACACCCAGTGTGAGTACATAAATCATGCATGTGGGCCGACTCCGCGAGCCGAATTTCTTCCTTGTGGGAAAAATTGGTCCCTTACCTTACTTTCTCCCTTACTGCCAATAGTCTGCCATAGTCTATCCCTTGCCAGACCAAACATACCTCTGCTGTGTAACTGTACTATAAAGGTCGCGCTTCGCGCCTGCCGTGTTATCTATCTATCTCTCTATCGCCTGCCGGTGGAGAAAAAGTCTCAATGGAAGACACGCGAATAGTCCCGTCCCGCCTAGACGACACCTTACCTTACAGTGATGCACAGATGCTGGGTACGGTTATTCTGGCAGCGATGAACTTCTCGCTTCTGATTCGTCCAGACGCGTTATTTCGTCGGGCATACGCGGCACGCCGGCACCAGCCTTGTAGAAGAGATTGGGACCAATGAGCTTGGAGAAGTGGCTAGTATAGTCAGGTATACTTGTAGACGTTGATGAGGACTACCTTACTCGTGTCCGGACACACCTACCGCCGAGTCTTTGCAATACGATCTGGACTCTGGAGTAAGGTATAGGAAGGAACATGTAGTTTCTTCTTTTCAAGATTGATTAATTGACTGCTCAATGATTACAACCAGAATATGCAGTTCTACCTCATCTACGGCGAGCGATGTACTCTCGTGATGATAGGTACCTACCTAATAAGCAAAATAGGTACTACCTTACTGCAAATTGTCTATAACAAGTTCGAGATCGTGCGTGGGTTCAATGGCTCTGGGGATCAATATACTCAGCAACATGTACGCTTCACATCTAAAACAGCTAACATATGGTAGGTAGTACTCAACTACATGTACTAGCAAACACCAGCTGGAATCGTGAAATCATCAGTATAAACACCAGCGACATTCGCAGCATTTTCTCCCAATCCACGCTTGGCAAACGCTCTCCAAATGTTGCACAAATTGCTACCTCTCGTCAAAGCCCTATCAGCGTCCAATATCGCATTTCTCGCCTGTACGAAAGAAGGATTGCAGGGTTGGAAAGCCAACGCGTCGAGAACGAGCTTCATAGCCAGGTATTTTCCATCTGTCGGAACACCATTGCCGTCCAGTGAAGGAGTCTGGTCATTCGTGTTGCCATGAGCATCAATGAGGTTCCAGTAGAGCTCATACAACATGGTCGCCCACACCGTGCCGAACTGATGCACACGCGTCAAAGTATTGAGAGACGAGTACGTGTAAGGGTTCGTCTGCATGTTGGTCGAATACACAAAAGCTCGGATTCCACGAGGATTGTTGAATGCATAATCTCCAATCGGGTAGTTCGTATCTCTGGTATCGCGGCTCGTGGATCGAATCGCTGTCGCGTAGAAGTCTGACCAGCCTTCCCCCATGCCTCCGGATTCCAGAGTGGCGAGACATCGGCTGTTGGCTGGTCCGCCTGTCATGCGGTTTGTGAGGCCGTGGGTGTACTCATGAATGACGATACCGGCCTCGAAGGAACTGTCTCTGTTGGGGGTGGACTGGTTGAAGCGATACATACGCATCCTGCCCATTTGGCCATCGGGAGGCGTCGCAAAGTTGGCGTTGTTGACACCCGAACCGTCTTGAGTGTTCAGGATCACGGAGTCGTCGCCGCGCCCTCCACGCCCGAAATTGTCGGTCTGGAAGTTCCCGGCTGCCTCGGTGAAGCCGAGGACGTACAGCACGTCGCGGTAGTAGTTTGATGTGTAAAAGAGTTGGATAACGGACGCATTGATGTACTGTGCAGGTTCGAGTCTTTCGTCAAACTCGGCACGGTATCTGTTGCTTCTCCCGCCTTGAGGACGTGGCTCGTTGATGAAGTTGGCATCTCCGTCGGTGTTGGGTTGAGCAATGGCGTTGTTGCCTCGAGTTTCTTGGAACATGCTGGTAGCATCTTGATGCCAGCCCTGTGGACTACCTCTCTGGTCGCGCGGGTTCACTTCGATTGTTCGCCTGTTCCCTCTCGGATCATTCTGCGGCCATTCAAAGACTTGGTACGACTCGACATCAGAGACGTAATCGGTGACTGCTAAAATGTTATTCTCATTCTCGGCATCCACATAGGTAGTGAGCCAGGAGTCCGTGACGTCTGTCTCCAGGCGCCAAGCAGAGACGAGTTCGCCTGCGGAGTTGCGATAGTAGACAAGTTGACCATCTGGCGGCGACTCAACAGCATCACCCAAGCCTTGAACAGTGAATGATCTGGCAGTCTCCTGCACTACGATGTCGGCTGCTGCAGGCTCGATGGGAAGTGCAAGAACATCGACGACTGTCTCGAGCAATGGCTGTGGCTCGAGAACTGCAGCTGGAGCTGGAGCCGTCTCGGGCAAAGGACCAGTGTAAAACGAGTCTCCGTAAGAGAAAATGGTGCCGTCAGAGCGGACCTATGATGATCATCAACAAAAGCAAGTAAGGTATGAAAGTCCCGTGCGCATACATTGACATTGAAATCCGCATCGTCGATGTCCAAACCGTTGAGAGTCTGCTTGAAGTACACGTGCGTAATGCCATTGCTGCTGGCATATGTATCTTCGGCCCTGCGGAAAGTGGCCTCTGGATGGATACTTCGGACATGGCTCTCAGCAGCTTCAATTGGGCTTCCTGCTCGAGCAGAGGCGATGCCAACAGCGCTGGCGGCTGGTTCTCCGTCCTCAGCAACGTACACGGCTCGTTGCTGAGGTCTGAAACGGTCAAGAGCATCGGTCGTCTGACGCTTCGATAGTGGATGGGTGTGAGCTTCCGAAGCTGAGAGGTCGTGATAAGGATGAGCAAGCGATCCAAGGACCAGGCCCGATAGGGCTGCAACGTGTGAGGTCCGCATGCCGTAGAAGGATCTCAAATGGAAGAGTGTTTCACTGAAGTGTTTGGGACCTACTAGGCACCTGATGGCCATATCTTATATATGTATATATGCCCTCTTCTGATCTGAAAGAGTTGTGACCACCATCAGCCGCGTTGGGGATGATCACCTTGGCATGCTCGCGGCACCATCTCCCCCAATATCATGGACACGATGTTTGCTGCATGATGGAGATGGCAGGAGGTTGCCAGCAAAATGCTGCTAGTATAGAGGTAGAAGTTCCGATACTGTCTTGACCCGCTATGCGCGTGTAGTCTGCTTGGCCACGTCCTGGCATGAACCCTCAAAGGTCCACTGATGCAGCCTGATATGCACTGGCTATTGGAGATGGATGGGCAGGAGATTGACAACAG
This sequence comes from Mycosphaerella sp. Ston1, assembly GCA_000504405.2. Taxonomy (NCBI): domain Eukaryota; kingdom Fungi; phylum Ascomycota; class Dothideomycetes; order Mycosphaerellales; family Mycosphaerellaceae; genus Mycosphaerella; species Mycosphaerella sp. Ston1. Next base: position 51,581 of record KZ105002.1, on the reverse strand, counting down.
AGAGTGTGTGGCATCGACTTGTATCTTTGAAGTCTGAACATGAAGTCGATCAACAACAACACGATGAATGTGGAAGGCGAGGGATGCACTAGTCCGACTCAGGCAGGCACGAAAGCGCAGCTTGACCTTGGCATCATACCAAGACGGATCTCGCGCCACCGTGTTCACCATGTGGCATGTGAGCGTCCCGTCACTATTGCCCCTCAACTTCGCCTCTCGTTCACAAAGCGAAGTGTGGTGTCGCCTCGATTGCTTCTTCGCAGTCAGGGTCGGTGGCCACTTGATGACCACATGTACCACCTTACCTTACCTTATATCCGCATTGCGACAGAGTAAAGTGTGCTGGCAAACTGAGAGACTTCGGCTAATCACGAGCTGACAGTGTGCTTTGCAATTATTACCTACACCTGAGTGATCAGTTCTGTGGCTGCTTGCTTTCTATAGATACTCACGCCGCTGGGGACTGGCAGAGCTTACGCGCCAACTCGAATGAGCAGAGCTTGTTTTATGTCCACCATACTGTATGCTAGCAGTTATGCTCTAGCCATCCCGCAAGCGCTGTGAGATCCTCATCAGCACTTCCCGACACGCGTCTGTATGCAAACTGTTCTCTCAGTCAAGTCCGTTCAACACGGATTCAGCAGCGCCATACGCTGTGCGCTCGGCCTGCTCTTCCACCTTCTTACGACGGAACTCTTCGAGATACTCTTGCGCCTGGTTGCCCGAGATCTCGTTGAAGTTGCTCGCACTCGAGCTTTTCTTTCTCCTAGAGCTGCCTTTTGCTGCACCAAGGCTCGGGAATGCCTCTTGATCCGCAACGTCAAGCTGCTTAGACTGCGACAGAGGCAGACCGTTCTTTCGTTGCTGAGAATTGTCTCGGTCGCCGGGTTTGCCCCGGGTAGACTGGGAGCCATGGCGAGTGTCTTTCTGATCCGTTACACCTTCCTCGTCCTCGCGCACGATCTTGTTCACGCTTAGGACCTCCCTGTTGCGTTGCTCAACTTCAGTCGTTTCATTGTCGGCCTCAAGCAATTTATCGAACAAGCCGCCCTCTGGAGAGGGGGACCCCTGCGCCCCATTCAGCTGGTTACTCTGTGCCACAGCATTGAGGATGCGGTATGCGCGGCGGAACTCGTCTCGAATCGCAACAATTCCGTTATGCGTCACAGTCCTAGCAACGTTATGACTGTGCTCGAATGGATCCTCGATGCAGAATAGGTAACGGTGTTGTATTCTCTTGCCTTCACCTTCCTCTGTTGTAGCTTTGACCCATCCCTTTGCGTCTTTGGTGAGTATTCCACCCGGTGTACGCAGCGATAGAACTTGTTGTGTCCAGCGGAATTGAGGGCCATTGCCCATTGAAGAGTAGTATTGAAACAAGCCCGCCAGCAGAGAGCCAATGGAATCACTGTTTGCACTCATTTGTCCGTCGCGCAGTGCAGATTCAATCTCAATCTCGTTGCGCCAGAAATCGACGACCCAGCCATCGACTTCCATTCTTGTGTGACCAGGCGGAGTGCAATGAGCATGCGGGCGCCATGGCATCTGGAGGTTTGGCAGAACTGGCGGCCGAGCCACGTTGATTAAGTAGTGGAGGACCATAAGCACATAGCCATAGCTGGAAAGCGTGCCGGAGTAGGAGCTGTTGATCTTGCGTTGTTTCGCCCAAGACTTCATGAATAGGACGATAGGCCGGACGCGAGGATCACACTTCGAGTAGCAGCGCAGCATCTGTGTATTGTGAAGACCTAATGGGTTGGAGAAGTTAATGTCGCATTGTATTCCAATGCCGTCTTTTGGAAAGTCAAGTGGTCCTGCCTTGCGTTCTCGAGTCCATGACTTCTGCTGGTCGCGCCGGGCTTGCACAGACTGTGAGTTGTTGTTCATGCCGACTTCGTTAGCCGGTTTTACACCATGCGTTACACCGTCCACACTTGCGACTTGAGCCGACGCGGAATGTTCTCGATACAAGGCCGTAGTCGTCCTAACGGTGACATGAGCTGCAGGCGATGCAGTAGGCTCTGGACCCGGCTGGGGCATGGCGGCTGTGCCGTCTTCGGCCTGCACGAGGTCATCTTCGCCAACCTCAGTATCATCTTCTTTGTACAAGTGGGGGTACTTCTTCTCGTGAGGGAGAAAATCCCACTTCTCGCGCTCCTCACGGAGCTTGTCTAGCAGACAGCGACCTGGACTCTGGCAGATCTTGATGATCGGTACTCGAGTGCGTGTAAGAAGGCGAGCGCCGAAGCCCGCTCGCAGGAGTTCCTTTTCGAGCGATCTGGGCAAGCCATCTTCAAGCATTGAAAAGACAGCGTCTGCTGGGCCTTGATTCTGCACAACAATCACAAGGTCCATATCAGATCCTGCGCTCGCGAAGCCTGATTGAAAGCTACCAAAGCATTCCAAGGATACATTTGGAAGTTTAGGGTTTGATGCGCACACCTGCTGGCACACCTTTTGAAGAGCAAGCCGTAGTTCGTCCTTTTCGTCGCGTTCGGACTGGCTCATCTCGACGTTGGGGACTTGGGTTGCAACCAGATCGTCGAGATACTTTGCTTGTTTTTGGCGTGCAGTATTGCTGTTGACAAAATTCGATTGAGCATAACGTGCATTGGGCTCGTACAAATTGCGTCCTCCTGCTTGCGGTCGCGCTTGACCTTGTACAGCGCCACCTCGCTGGAAAGCATCTGGGTCCAGCTGAATCTGTTGATTTCGCTGCTGACGTGACATGCCACTTCCACGACCATTGCCGCGCTGGGTGTTAGGTGGTCCTGCATATGCACCTCTGTTCTGGCGCAAGGTTGGTGGTAGCGCAGCCGGAGATCCTGGGACGACGGGATGTTGAGGGTAGGTGTGTGGTCCGACATGTCTAAGGTGTGGTGGCATGAATCCAGGAGGCGCCAGAGGAGGACTGGGAGTAGCCATGTGAGGCGCGAATATTGGAGGCCCAGTGATTGGAGGTGGCAACCTTTGACCCAGCGGCGAGCCAGGACTAGCCGAAATGCTGCCGTTCATCGAGTGTTGATGGTGAAAGGTGCCGTTGATTTGTGAGCCTGGAGGTGGTGGTTGTTGGCTATAGCCAGGCGCAGAAGGAGGTAGGCGCACTCGTGGTCGTGAATCGACAGCTTCATCGTCGGGAACCGATCCATTGAACAAGATCATCCTGCGAATCTTGTCTTCCAGACCCATACTTGCGCCATTTTGCTGACTAGCACCGTCCATGGTGCTGGGGGTGGCTGGTGCTACCAGATAGTCGTGATGGCGAGCTTAGTAGCGTAGGTGACGAACAGTTTGAAGAAAGCAAGCAAGCAAGTGCGGGTTCTCCTCGCAACGATCGCGCGTCGGAATGGATCGCATCAAACAAACGGCGGAGCTCTGGCAGTCCTACCGTGGAGGACCTTTCCAGGCACAACCATCGGGTGTAGAAGTGAAGTGAAGTGAAATGTTCTGGACGAGCAACAAGCAAGACGACGGGAGATGATCAAAGAGAGCTGCACTAGCGCACCTTGGCTCTTTCCTACGGGCCGCCCCGCCGCACGAGCCAGCCCTGGCCCGCCGCTTCTGACGTGCCGCAGCACGTTCGCCAACACGAAGTCACGAACAAAGGACAACTTGAGAAACTGCCACAGACACCCTTCCTTGAGTCCACATTCTTGGAGAGGTCAGAATATACAGACACTTCAATACCTCAATTGCACCTCTTTCCATCATCCATCCCATCCTTGACGTAGCGCTCCTCCCAAGCCGCGACACCACAGCCAGTCGCCAGCGCATGAGTCGCGTCGCAGGACAGAGTATCCGGGAGTCGCTACATACCTACCTTACTGTCCCTCGCACACCTCCACGCCTCTACCGCCGCACACGCCCACGATGAGCAACTCGCCTGCGCAGCCGCCATCGGGCCCCAACTCGGTCACGCCTACGGCCGGCGGACCTGTGGCTCCAATGGTGCGCAAGCGACCCGCAGTCAACATCTTTAACACTTCATCCAAGAAGAAACCGATCAAGAAACCAGCTGCGCTTGGAAAGCGACCTGCACCTGCGCCCGCAACAAAGACGCCAGAGATTCCGAATGGGCACCAGCAGCCCGCCCATGGCACCACGCACAATATGTCTCAACCGGCTGCGTCGAACAATGAGCCAGACCCGAGCACATACAGCGAATTCCCCATCGTGGTAACGAAGAGCCAGCTTAGTAAAGGGCTGCGGTATCACGCGATGAAACTGCAGAGTCGGGCGGGTGACGACGGTCAGCCGATCGAAGTTAACCCCTACGATCCACAGCAATTTCCACGACCAGCTCGCTTACATCGACGCTTTGCCCAAGACCGGATGGCTTCTTTAGAGCCGACAGAAGCTATCTCTAGCGTCGACGATAAGGAGCGTGAGCAGATGAATGCACGTCGTGCTGAACGCCAAGCTGAGCGCGAAGAGAACCAGAAGCTGATTGCCCCGACTGGAGGCGACTCACATAAGCCACAGCAGAAGAAGAAAATGCAGAAAAAGGTCGAGGAGGGCAGAGATGAGAGCAACCCCATTCGCCAGAAGCGCTCGCAGCTTCGCTACGAAGAAGCGCGGCCATGGCACCTTGAGGACTACGAGGCCAAGAACGTTTGGGTAGGGACTTACGAAGAAGCGCTCTCCGGGCGGAGTATTATGCTGGTGGTGAGCAACGAAGGGACGTTCGAGATGGTCCCTATCGAGAAGTGGTACAGATTCCAGCAGACGAACAAAGTCAATGTAATGACATCGGACGAGGTGGAGAAATTCATGATGTTGAAGCATGCACCTGGGCGATGGGCGCTCGGAACTCACAAGGCTGGCGAGCAGCAGCGCGCAGAGGAGCGGCATAAACGGGTAGCGGCCCTCAGAGCTGCTCGTGATGATGATGATGATCGAACGCGAGAGTCCACTGGGGATTTCGATGCCGATCGAGACATGCTGGACCTTGATGTCAAGGACGAGTTCCAAGACGATGACGAGGGTATGCTATTTCAGGGCGAAGATGGTGAGGACGGCGACGAGATTGAGCGCAGGATCTATTTGGAGATGCGTGACGCAGGATTGGGTGGCACTGGGGTGAAGAACGAAGATCAGGATGTAGAAGCAGAACATCATCGCGAGCAGCTGGAACGACTGGCAGAGAAGAAGAAACAGAAGAAGTTGCGAAAGCAGCTCAGGAAAAGAGAGCACCAGGGTCAGTACAGCGACGATTCTGATAGTGACCCATACGCAGAGTCGAGTGATTCCATGGACTCCGAGGAGGAAGCAGAAGAAGAGCGCAAGAAAGCTGAAGAGGCCAAGAAAGCCGAAGAAGCCAAGAAGTCCATTTCGAATGGGGATAAATCCGGTGCATCTACAAAGGGTACCAATACTCCTACTGGAAGACCGGAGAAGCGCGATCCCTCGCGACTCGGTGCAAGTTTGAAACGACCTGGCTCGCCCGATGCCTCAGACCTTAGTGGCAACGAGTCAAGTCGGAAGAAGGTCAAGAGCATCAACGGACGTCCATTGTCCGCAGCGCCAAGTGTCGCACGAGGAGCTTCTTCTACTAACGTACCTAGGACGAAGGCTCCACGTGCTGGCGGTTCAGGCTCTGGTAGCGACACCGACACCTCTCGCACAGGTCGTGTCAAGCTCAAATTAAAACACAGCCCACCTGGCTCGCCTGCAGCCGCTATTCCCAACGGCTCACAGCCTGGGTCTCCTACTGCTAGCGGCACCGCGACGCCAGTCGGTGGCACACCATTCCCTACACTGGATGAGGTCCGCGCTGCAATTCCTGCTGCTGGTATAGCCATGAAAGCCTTGGTGGCCAAGTTCAAGAGCAGAGTCGGCACCCGAACTGCCGAATTCATCCAGCTTGTCAAGAAAGCAGGCCAGCTTTCCAAGGACCCAGCCAAGGTTGGCCTGATCGAGCTCAAGCCTGGCGTTTAGAAGGCCCACGCACAAATGCCGACATTAGACGAAATCCGCGCTGCAATTCCTGCTGACGGCATATCCATGAAGGCGTTGGTGGAAATATTCAGGATCAGGGTTGGTCGCCGGACTGTTGAGTTCATTCGGCTTGTCCAGAGAGTAGGCCAGCTCTTCAAGCGTGGAGAGGTGTGGCTCGTTCCTAGCCCTTCTACGGCGCAGCACTCCATCTTAGTCGGGCCAGCGCTACAATCTTGGGTCATGCAAAATACTTCGGACTGATTGGGCGTCGTTGGAGCTCATAATAAAACGGCTTTGTTCATTCCTTACCTCGAGGGAGGTCCGCATTCATCAGAGAGTATGAAAATGAGCACACTATCATTAAATTGCTAGACCTGGATCTGGTACAACAAACAGCTTCCTCTCGCTGCTTATAAATGGAGTGAGGCAGCTTGGCTATGGTCCCGTAAGGGGCAGCTACACTGGTCCAGGCTCAGGCTCAGGAGGCGATGATTGCATTCACTAGCATATCCAACCCGATAGTGAAGTACAAGCTATGTTGCAGAGGTGCTCAGCACATATCGCACTCTGCAAATTATCCAGAAAGGACGCAGCAGAGAATATAAAACACGAGTCTTGGACAACCGGGCGCATTTCAACGGGCAAAGTAATACCATTGACGTGGTATACGCTACCTACGTGGAAATTGTTCTGGTCAACATCGAGGTTTCACTGTCGTTGATCCTGACTGATAGGTGTAAGTAGATTATTCACTCGAAGCGTAGATCGCTACGTGCAAGACAGATTCATGATACACATCGATGAGATCAAATTTCTCCTGAACTGCATGAACTGGCTGCTTGCGAACCAGCTCCAGCTCCACACGTATATTCTATGCACTTACCAAGCACTCTACCGATCAGGTCGAGTGTAAGCGAATGGCAGCGGTGTTTCAGATAGAACATGTCTGCTCAACCTGTTGGTAGCTCATAAGAGGAAGAACACGAACGATAGGTGGCTTGAAGCACGACGCGACGGAGGTAGCTATTCTGAACTCCGAAAACAAGGATGTCCGCTACCTGCACGTTCCGCGAGGATGTTGACGAATAGTCTGCTCGCCTTGGTATGCTTGATGCTGCTTGGAGAAGACTTCTTCTCGTGGCTGATTATGTCCTCTCTTGACATTCGTTGAGAGAGGCTGAGCGCTTCTTGGAGATGAGAAATTGTTGAATGGCTGACGACCTGCACCAGCTATGGAGTCTCATGAATACTTGCCGAAATCAGTACACAATGACAAGCGCTAAGGAACATATCTGAACGACTCAAGCTTGCAAAGGTGCGGACATTTCAGCAGCACGGACAAGCTGCACAACGAAGGATTTGACAAGAGTTTGGACCTGCAAGGAACCCCAGCTGCCGCGTGTCCGCCCACGTTCCTGTTCCTGAGGCTCTCTAGTCAGCACGCTCCTGCAGCTACATCATGTAGTGACGAGTATGCCACCAGCCTCGCAAGACTCGACGCGCGGTGACACGACAGATCAACATTCCGATCAGGCGTCTTATCGAAGACGCGAATGGACGTTGTCGTCAGCTCGAGCGTATGTTCAAGTCGCACTGTAGCACAGCATCGTATAACGGAAGCTTCTACCACGACTTCGATGGGACTGAGGATCATTTTATGTCTCTCTGAGTCTGAGACAGTCGCCGGCACGTTACCATGGCTATGTTGTGCTTGCGCTCCCATTACGACCGGGCAGTCCAGAACCACTACGTAGTCGCTGGACCCAAGGAATCATTGTGCGGAGAACCTACCACTGCTGTCCAAGAGAACTGATCTATGCGGCATAGAAGCTGAGAATGCACGACAATAGCCTCGTGGGGACCCGAGCGCCGGAACCTGGCAGGACTGCGACCCCTGCTACACATTCCGGCCACCAGCATCTGCAACTAGTGATGTATGTACTTGATGTCACACCTATGGGACTGAGTGTGTAAGAAGCAATGGCTCTTGAAGGAGTAGTTCTATAAAGTGCCAAAGATACATTAGCAGCATCGAAGCCGCAATGTCCAGTGTTATTCTGACATGACATCGTCTTTGATCATTGCATCAACAATCAAAGATACCACTCAGTACCACTACACGTCTGTCAATCTACAATGTCGAACCTTCGCTACCTACTAGCAGCCATCCTCGCACTGTGCGTTGTAACCTGGGCCTCTCCATTCTACCAACAAGAACAACAACAACAACAACAACAACAGCAACAACGCAGAGGCATCGAAATCCAACAACAACATCATCATCGTCCCCGTGCCGTACAAGAATACGTCTACATGGCCGTCACGCCCATACCTCCCACTTCTACAACAAGTTACAGCAACATCACCTGTCCAACAACTTATGTCTCTGCCCATTCCGAATGTCCTTGGGGTTGTGTAGCAGCTCCTTGTGCTGGCTTGATCGGAATTGCAACTACCAAGTTCACGTGTGAGACTAGTACTCCAGTGACGAGCTGGACGAGTTATGAAGCTACTAGTACTTGTAAAGGGGGCAGTACGGTTACGACTTTTACGTTGTGGGGTGGACAAACGGAGTTGGGGTGCAAGGAGACTGGGAAGTGAGGGGGAGCTGAACTGAGATGAACTGAAACGATGAACTGAACATCAAAAGGAAGATAAGGAGGGTCTTGAAACGTTGTTGCTATCGCCGTTGTTCTTGATGCTTGAGCAAATACATACGTACATAGATGTGCAAAGAGTGTTGACAACGAATTGTTGGAATAGTGAGCAGAGTTTTGTGTTGATTACTTTATCAATCGTCCTACTTGTGATCCTGACTGCACCACGTCCCAAGCCCCAAGAGCGCATCGACTACACCAATCGGGTAGAATTGGTGTCGAACAACCCCTGTCTCAAGACTCGTCATCCTAAGGTGTACCCAGAGCAAGAACCGGCCTCCTCGACTCTTGATATCCAGACGATCTACTCAGCAAAAAGGCAAGGAAATTCCGACTTCGTTGAAGTAGCTCGCCCTGCTTCCCGTGTCAAAAGAAAGAAAGACAAAACAGAAAACGCCGAACAACTATCAGCTAATGTACTTGGCTAGCTAGCCCTACGCAAAACATCTCCCAACCTATAAATAGGTATACCAATAGCGACTCAACTCACCCATCTTCTCTTCGCCACAATACATTCTTCCACATCATATACCTCAAAAACACACCTACCCATCCTCATCCTCCTCCTCCTTCTCAACACCACCCCCACCCCCATCTACACATCCATTCACCCGCCCGAATCTCCCAAAATTCCTTCCAGAGCGAATAAACACCAACCAAGAACAGGCCTTTGAGGAGGGGGGGGG
>KZ105002.1:0-42287 GCA_000504405.2 Mycosphaerella sp. Ston1 | reverse complement strand
GGGGGGGGGGGGGGGGGCGCTCGATAATAATAGAAGCAGCAATCGATTCTACCTTATTCGAATTGATTGACGAGCTCCACCTTCCTTCCTTATGAGCCTACCTTATAAGCCTAGCCTTATGAGCCTAGTATATGGATATGTCTGTCTGTTTATACAAAGTAAAAAGAACTCTCCGTAAAATAAGCCAAAGGAAATGGAAATCGAAATGCGAGCTTAGGTACATGTGGGTAAGATATGTATGTATCTTCAGACGGGATAGACAAACCAATGTATGTCGAGAGGTGGGTCTATAACGGAATCTACGTTGACCTGCCAATCAATCACACGCCCAGATATTGATTTTCATTAATGGTTAAAAAGAGGAGGAGGAGGAGGAGGAGGAGGTAAACCTGCATTTCTTTTTACTCAAATGAGTGACTTTCTCGCGTATACTGCTTGCTTGGACCAAAGTGTTTGCAAAGGCTGAGAGTGAAAAGAGAGAGAGAGAGACAAATTCGCGTGAAAACAAGGTAGATCACGAAATTCAACAGGAAAAAAAAATACTTATCCGATGCTGCTGTGTGCCCTGGAATGCCTTGTCCTCAACAGCACAAAAACAAAACAAAAAAAAAAACTTGGCTGTCTCTATTGCTCCTGCCGAAACGCCAATCTCGCTATCCATGCAGATATATCCTTCCTTTACAGCAGTGATGTGTTCCCAAGAGAGAAAAACCGTGGACCCCCAAGCTGCTGACTCCCTTTGCTGCGTGTCTGCATTTGTTTCATAGCTGCTGCTGCTGCTGCTGCTCTCTCACTTCGCACGTCATATGCCCGTCCTCTCATTGACTCGTTTGTTTAGCAGCAGTTCTTGCCCAGTCCACCTGCAGCGCTCTGCTGTCCTCCCACACTGACACCCTGCTGGTTGCCTTGCTGTGGTTGTTGCGTGTCGACAATACGCTTCTTGATATCACCTGCCAAGCTGTAAAATGCCTTGTCGACGTTGATGTTGCTCTTTGCTGAAACTTCCATGAACGGTATGCCTAGCTCATCTGCAAGAGCTTGTCCTTGTTCAGTGGAAACGGCACGTTTCTCTTCCCAATCGCATTTGTTGCCTATCAAGATCTTGTTGACGCCTTCAGTCGCGTGCTGCTCGACGTTGGAGAACCATGTTCGAATGTCTAGGGTGGAGAAGAAGGATTAGTACACCGCCTGCGCTTTCGTCTCCCACGAACGAGTGTGAGAGGGATGGAGGTGGAGCATACTATTGAAACTGCGTTCATCTGTAACATCGTACACCAGCAAGATACCCATGGCGCCTCTGTAATACGCAGTCGTGATTGTCCTGAAGCGTTCCTGTCCCGCAGTATCCCATATTTGCAACTTCACTCTCTTTCCGTCCAACTCGATAGTTCGAATCTTGAAGTCGATACCGATGGTGGTGATGAACGAAGGCGTGAAGGAGTCTTCGGAGAAGCGCAGTAGGCAGCAGGACTTGCCTACGCCCGAGTCGCCGATGAGAAGTAGTTTGATCTGTTGCGATCATCACGTCAGCTTATGCGCCATTGCCTCTCCTTGCCCGCCCCGCTGCCTGCTGCTTCGCCGGGGCAGAAACCAGAGCATGCAGTCGTCAACTAGCCATCGCCGTATGGCCATCTCGTCCTGTCAAGCTGCAGGTCCTCCGCAGTGCTCAAGAGACAATCGCGCGCGGGGCTGGGCTCAACGTACAAGGAAGTCATAATTCCGAGTGCCAGCCATGATGAGCACAGCGTGTTGTAAGGTGTCGTGCAAGCGTGCGTCGCCTCGTAAGCCCGGAAGATGTCTAGTTTCCTTTGTCTGAGAAACGAGACCCTATGATGGTTCTTGGAGTGCCGAGCCACGGATCACAAAGGGTGGGAAGCTGCTTGCGCTCGTGGTTCTGTCGCCGTTGTCGAGACGTGCGGCGGGAGTGGCGTAGAGTGGAACGGCGAAGGTGAGATATTCAGCGCGAGGTTGATGTGTCCGGTAGGGCAGGGAGGTTCGTGCACTTTCGCAACTTGTGACGGTGCTGGCTGCAACTACGGGGTCGGGGGCGGGCTAGCTCTATGATGTGATCCCTGCAACTCGAGCCAAGTGAACATCGCACGTGCAAAGTTGAGCCACGGAATTTCAGCTTCGGCACTTATATATAGCGCATCTGAGGAGAAGGGACCAAGTGTGAGCACTTTCAACGGCAGTATGATTCTACGTAAGGTAGCTGTCCTTTGCAGTGACCACGAGCGAGGCTGAAGTCGGCATTCTGTTGCCTGCCAACCGAACCATGCTTGTCTCGGCGTACTGTACCGGCAACACTGTAGCACTGTCATCATATTCCTCGTCAATGACCGCAGCCAAGGTCTCGGAAACTGAGGACAACAAGTGCTTGCGTGGTAGTTCGGCGCCGCACGACGCGCCCATGCTCTTCAACGGAAAGCATTCATAACCCGGGCGTCGTCACCACACCTCTTCTATCATCACTTCAACCACCTCATATAAGCCCACCTAACCCTGCCCAACACAGCCTTTTGCCTCTGTACTCCCTTCCGCACATCACAAAGCTCTTCCGCCTCCTCAGAGAACTCCCTATAGATCTGCCACGGCATGACTTTGACGGCAGCCTGACGAAGCACATGAATCTCGCACAGCAACAGCCCTTGATCCTTATACGGCAACTCTCCCTCATACGTAGGACTCGCAGACGTCAGAATTCTGTCAATGTTCCTTAGTTGCCTGAGCATAACTCCATGTTTCCTTTCAGCCTTCGTGCCTCGCTTCTCTGTGAAAGACGTCCGAACCCAGCGAGAGACACCGTACGCTACGAGTAGACCTGGCGTGAGGGAGATGAATCCGATCAGAAGCTCTTGCGATTTGAGAAGAGAATCGATTCCGCCCATGGCGATTTCAACGTCAACTTTGGTTTTTTGAACCTGGATCAGTAGTGCTCGGATCAAGTTTCCCGTGATAGCTCCTCTGAGTGGGCTGGAGAGATCTTTCTCATAAGCTTTGAGGACAGGCGTCAAGTCTCCTTCACGGACTTTGGCTCGAATGCTGGAGATTTCAGCTTCTGTTAAGGGTGCGCCGGTCTCAGTTGCTGTAGCTGGTACGTCAATGGCGAAATCGACAACCATACGTTCGAGACTATCGCGGTCGCCTTCGAGGGATCGTTTAGACATGATGCTGATCTCGCTGCCTTCGTCATGTCGGATCGTGCGAATTACATTCCGAGTGGGCTCGACAACCCAATTCTGCCAGAAATCAACAACTGTCGCTCCGAGGTTTTGAATCCACCGTAGTATCTCCGCTTGCCGATTGACCAGTATGCGAAGGACTGTAGTCGAGGATAGAATGCTGGCCGTGATGGGAAGCCAATAGCGGACTAGACGAGACGGCTTGCCATGCTTCTGTTTGACAGCGTGGATTGCTTCCGCGTATTCTCCCATACCAAGTGTAAGCACCCTCGATAACCTCTCAGCAACAGCCTGTGGTGCTACTACGTCGTCGGAGTCGGCAGTATACAGAGGATCGTCATTTGTGAGGGCCGCAATGGCGTCGAAGAACTTAGCAATGGGTGTCTCCAGATCGTTGACCTTGGCAAGTACAGCTTCCATCAACGCCACGTTCCTAGAAACCGATGCCTTGGTCTTGTGGTGTACATCCTGTTTAGCAGGGCTCGCCAGCCCATCTGTGTGACCACTCTCATTTGCCAGTCCTTCTCCAAGCAAAATTCCCAAAGCATTCGCATTTCTCAGCCTCACCTTCTTCAACGCGCTCTGTTTTGCCCTCACTTCCGACCTGATCCTGGTGACAGGTGACAGAATCTGTTTATGCACCTCTTTGACACTCTTTTCCTTGACGACCTGCCTCACAAGTCCATAGAATTGCTTCCACTGTTCTGTCGCAGAGTCCTTCACGTCCTGTCCCGCACCTGCAATTCCAAACCCTTTCTGTTCTGCTCTTTCTTTGGCATCAGCCCAAACAGCGCTCCCGAATGCCCACAATCGTAGCGGTGAAACCTGTATGCTGTACAAAGCTGTGTATCTCTGACTACCGAGCACTTCGTCCCAGTACCATATATCATCACTAAGGCGAACTGCCTCGTCAAGTATAGAACTGAGAACGTGTCCATATACTTGCGTCGAAGCTTTGGAGACAAGCAGCCATTCGAGCTCCTGCTCAAAGTATTCTTTCTCCTGTCCATCTGCAGCAGCACCTCCTTCTCCCAGGGATATCGCTGTCTGTGTTTGCGATTGGGGACTCAAGGCAGAAAGCAGTGCTTGGATCTGGGATGGCTTGAGCAGAGCACGACTGGTACTGTCCGCGCTGCCAGGTGAGAGGCCTCGAATTGCGGTTTGCAGAGCTATAACTCGCTCGCTCGGTAGACCCGCTGGGACATCTCGAGACTGTTGTGATGGTGGGAAGTCATCGTCGCTCGACTGGTTCACTCGCAGATTATCATTCACGCGTGTTGCTGCGTCTAGACTGGCGAGTTGTAAGCGATCGAAATGCGCATCGATGCGGCGGACTTGGTCGAGGACGAAAGACATGCTGGCTGCTCCTTGTTCGTGGTGGCTGGGTATCACCGCATTGCCTAATTGACTACCGAGTCACGAAGTATACAAGCTCCAAGATCGACAATGTTGGAGAGTAAAGGTGGGTGCTCTGCCTTATACATGTACATGTACCTGACCTTACTTAACAACAACGCGTCGCTGTTCCTTCTGGAAAACGTGACGTAGTAGGAGAAAGCTTCCGATGTGTCGGATGGGTCTTATCGTTCCAAGTGAACCCATGACCATGTGCTTGAGGCTTGATACTATGGCTACGGTAGACATAAGAGTGCTGACGACTCTACTGTCCTCTGTTGTGTGTGTTTACTGAAATCGTCCTGTCTCGGGCCAGCCAAACGGCGGACCCAGCACCTGAACTCCCGCTAAGTGCGTACCCAATTCCCCCATAACCGTTAAGCACCACGATCTAGACATCGAATCGAGACAAGAATTACAATTATTGCGCCTTTTGAGACTTCATCTTCGCCAAGCGCTTCTCTCTGCGTCTCTTTGCAGCTTCCGGGCCGCTTTCAGTGTCAAGAAGCAAGTCCCACCATCTGAAAGAGCTCGAGTAATTGCCAATAAACTTCTCGTGATGCGTATCATGGTGGTCGGCGCCAGCCCAGAATGGCAAAAAGTGGTGCAAACTCCATGGGAACTCGTAGCCAGAGTGTGCGTCGATGGCCTGGAACAAGCGAAGCAAGATCCAGATGTACATGGTCAGAATGTGGAGATCCTTGGTTAAAGCGCACCACAGGATTGGCGAGCCAACCGTTCCCAGCCCGAGCACCATGACCTCAATTGGCGAAGCGTATTCTGCAGCAAGACCAAATGGAGCGGAGTATTGGTGATGGATCTTGTGAATGTTTTTGTACAACGGTCCCCAATGCATTGCGCGATGTGTCCAGTAGTGCCATGTGTCCTCGAGCACGAAGAAGATTGCGATCTGGTATGCCATTGTCCACATTGAGGGAAACGGAACCGTCGTCGAAAGACCACACCACTGAGCCATTGGGTGGAAGAGCCAGATTTGAGGTAGTTCAACCGTAAAATGGCTCAAGAGCACAAGCATCGCACAATCCCATTGCTCCTTTGCCGAAGGGATCTTGTTCTGTGTCTGCTGTCAGTGTCCATTGTTGTATGATCCATCCCTAGCTCATTCCACATACGTGCTGAATCTTGTATCGATTAAAGTATGGTATCCGATCAATAATGATCCAAGGCAGACTACGCCCAAAGTATACCGTCTCGTGCATAATGAAGCTCATGATTCCCGTCGCCAGAACATCGTTGCCCATGAACGCATACCAAGCGGCCCATAGCTTCTCAAAGTAGTTCAAGCCAACGTTGTATTTGGAGATTTCGTCGAACTCGTGCCAGTAGGTATTCGTCGTGTGCGGCAGCATGGCATCTGCGATGGCCTTCGTCGTGACATTATTACTGTGCGCCCAAGACATCAGTCCGACCGTGCCAGTAGAAGCATTGAGGTGTGGCAGCACCAAGAGAGAGCGAGCCAGCCAACAAACTTCTTTGTTGACAGGCGAGTCTGACGCAGGAACCATCCACAGATCCTCAGGGGGGCGAAGCCTGGCTCGGCACTTACAAGCTCGCAAAGTAATCCATCCCAAACGTCGTCGACATGGTCGCTTCCAGTCCGATAGTGAGCGACAGCGTGTCAGTGTGTCAGTGCAGCAGTAGTAGCAGAGTAGTGTAGCTGGTAGGAAGAGAAGAATCTGGTGTGCCCCAAGGAGAACCCTTTAAGGTTAGGTTCGCACAGTGGCAGCCAGACTCCCGCCATTATCGTATGACTTTTGCTCATTGTTGATTCCAGGGACCATTTAGCTCCACCCATACGGCCCGTGACGGCTGTTCCCTGATGTTGCCGTGACGCTGTGACGCTGCCTTATGGATACATGTAGCCACTAGCCAGTCTAGCCAGTACATGTAGAACTAAAATGTAGCCTATCAACGATGGCGCATTATCTGTCTGAGCATCCACATTCTCGAGCTTTGGACTTCATTGAATTTATTAAAGAAAAGATAATTTGAGGGCAGAGATAGAATGAAGCGCAAATTGCCGCACGAAAGCAACAATCGACGAGGTATGAAACTCAACCGCCCATCCCAATTTCGGCTAGTGCACGTGTTGGGACTCTGCAGGGCAGCAGGTGGTCATACAAATAATCAAAACACTATAACACCATACGGTAGATCTCATAAGAATGGACAGCATCCAAACATTGTACCAGAACGATTGAACGGTACTTTGCTTCTGCAAAGTCATGATACAACGAGCACAACGAAACAACATCATATTCATCATGTATAAAGGTACTGGTCTTCATCTTCATTGCCGCTAACGACCAGGAAACTCCGCGAATGATTGACGCAATGTTGGTATCAGAAGACAAAGAATACGACAGCTGCACCGCATGCTTCGGCTACAATGTATGTCTGTTTAGTCCCCTTCTCGGTCGCCGACGACGAATATGTCGCCACGATCCTTTCCGGGCCAAGGGGCGGCCTCGTCTTGAGTCGGATGGGTCGCGCGGCAGCAGTGGCTGGCTATCCGCTGAATGAGTGACTGTGCTTAGTGATTGTACACGACGTTTCTGATATTGACATTTTTGGCAGGTCTTGTCTAGCCGGCATAAGCAAGCGGCTTGCCCAGCACGCCATGCTGAGATCCGTCCCAGGCAGCGCTCGTCCAGCCATCGGCATATAGTACTGCGTCGCAGCACCCATATACGGCCCATAAGGGTTCGCTTCTTCAGACGGTCAAAGGGACCATCACCATGCCGCCTCTTCCAATTACGAGCATTCGGATTGGGGTTTGGATCGATGCCGATGGTCTTCTACCGCACCTTCTTGACCTCCGTAGCCCATCCTTCAATACCTTCGCCTTTGCTACCCACCTCGACATTAGTTTTGACGCCGCTCATGCCTTTCGTCTCGTCCAGAAACGGGTGATTGGCCATGCCGCCAGCGTTGGCTCGATCGGCTGGTTGCAGTTCGAGCATGGGCAATAGGAATTCCCCAATTCGTTTGGCCTCCTCTACCGAGAAGTGGTACTTTTCTCGCAAGACATCCGGGAGAGCCCAATGCCTCAGCCTATGAATGTTTCGCAACTCTCCCTTGCGATTGAAAATCTCCTGTGACCATTTACCACTGATGCATAAGCTCTTAGGGAATGTACCGAGCAATTCGATGATCTGCGCTATGTGATCGTCGTCCTTCCCGTACTTGGTTCCTGATTGCGGATCGAATAAGTAGTCGCCGGTTATCAGCTCGAAAACCTGGATCTTGTTAGTCATGACTGTGGCGGCGTAGCTGCGATCTGCTTCCTTCTCACCATGCACGCCATACTCCACACATCAGTACTGGCTCCCCATTTGGCACCTAGTATGACTTCGGGTGACCGATATTGCCGCGTTTGAATGTCGTTTGTGAAATGGTGTCCGACCCAGCATGCATTGCCAAGATCCGCAATCTTGACGGAGATGACCTCGATACCGTCGTCTGACTTTTCCATCTCTTTGGGCTTCACCGCGTGTGAGCCGCCAAGATCCATGTCCGACACGTTGTTGGCGAGTATCTCACTGCGTCTGTCATTAGTTTCGGGCTCAGCAAAGCTAGAACGATCGGGGTGCGCAATACTTACGCGGTTTTCTCGCGCTCCTTTTGGGTACCGCCCTCTTTTCCGTCGCCGCCTTCCGATTTGATGCCCAGACTTTCGAGCATTGACCTGGATTGTGATCCTAGAGCACCACTCATCTCAGCACCGTCCTGGGCAGTCGGCGAAGAACCTGTTATCGGCGAATTACCTTTGCTCTGGTTCACGATCTTGTTGAGGCTGGCGGTGCTGCCCGGAAAGCTGGCCAGGTCGGCCTGTGAAAAATTGGCGTTCAGTGGACTGGGAAGTGGTTGCGAACCCGTGATCAGAGTGCGCCTCCTGCGTCGGCCATTGCGGTGATCATCCTTGTCCTTGGGGTCCTCTTTGACGTATGTTTTGACGATTTGCTCCACGTCGCCAATCTCAATTAACACGTTCTCGGGTTTCAGATCTGTGTGTATTATGCCGCACTCTCGATGTAGGTAGTCGAGCCCAAGGAGCACTTGCTTCGTGATCTGCTTGACGAGTGGCATTGGAATGCCTCTGTGATTCCACCTCTTGATCAAGCCGAGCAGGTTCTCGCCCAGCACTTCGAATACCATGCACACGTGCATACCGTGAGGGCCCTTGTGATTAAAAGAGTCCAGCAGGCTGACCACATGTTGCCTACCCGGATGGTCCTTGTTGGCTGCCACCACCTTGTTCAGGAGTTTGATCTCGTCGAGGGCCGTCTCTGTGTAATGGGCGGCAGATCGAACGACCTTGAGGGCGACGTGCTTGCCCGTGGTGTTGTCTTTGGACAGCCATACTGTACTGAAGTGGCCCCAGCCGAGTTTCCGCACTATAGTGTACTTGCCATCTTTGTACTGTTCGCCTACTTGCACAGGGTGATAGCCACCCTTGCAGTAGTCCTCGGAATCCTCTTCGTCCGCCGTGTTTTCGGTGCCCTCTTCGCCGGAGGACTCTGACCCGCTAGGTGAATCGTGGAGGTCCTTCCCGTACTGCGGCGCAGCTTTGTTGTGGTTGAGCGGCGACTGATTGCTCTGGGCACTGTTTGCGTTCGGCATCAGCATGGTCTGTTCGGTTACTGTGATTGCGGCGCACGGGGCATGTTGGCGGGTATGTGCATTGCGGAGCGGGGACTGAAGGTGTGGAGGATGTGATCAATGCGGCAGAGAGATATCCGTGCACGCGTAACGGAAAGTGGCAGTGGAGTTAGGAGTAGTAGTGGTGGTGATGGTGGTGATGGTGATGGCGGCGGCGCAGGGCTTGCTGAAGTCTTGGTCCCAAGAGTGCTTCGGGAGGCAATTGAAAGTGTCTCGGTGGGGCAGGTACGAAGATGAGGTGAGCGAGAGCGCGCGCGAGACAAGAGCAGGCCAGCAACGAGCAAGCATCCGACGTGTCGCAAACGGCGTCGGATACGGCACCTCTTCAGTCTCTTTGCGCACTCGTCGATCAACCCACCACATCAACAACACGCGCTCAACTCACCTGTTGGGTGTTCCGCCGGCGGCTTGCTGTTGCTGCTCGCTCGTCGTCAGGATCGGCTTCAGGTCCTGCTTCCGTCGCTTCTGCCCGGTGCCGTTGGTATTGCTCGCACTCTGTTTCGCTTTGTTGATCGCGGCCTTCTTCAGACTCTCTCCGCTGTTGTTCATGGCGAGGCGAGGTGGTGGTGGGGGCGGTGAGGGATATAAACCTGGCAGCACTTGGCTTCTCGAAGCTGCACGCGGACGATGCGCTAGGACGAGGGTGCGTCGGTGCAGGTGGATACGGTTGGTTGCTTCAGATGCGACTCGTGCTGTCTAGCCGTGGTTGATGACGATGCCTGCGTGGTCTATTCAACTGCTGTGCCTGCTGTGCTGTAGTGGTGCCTGTACTGGAAGCGTGCATGAACCAAGTGCATAGACGAAGGTATACACGAATGGGGACGCTGCGATATTGATGGCACTGATTGAATGTTGGAGACGAGTCTGCGCAGTGTTGCTCACGGCGGCAGCGCCTATGTCAACCGGAGGGGCCAGTCGAAACAGTGCAAATCCCCTGGATGGCGCAGAAAGGCAAATGCGACTGCTGAACTAGAACTACTGCGAGAGGCAGGACTGGACTGGGACTGCAAGGCTCTTGCAAGCGTGCTGACGTCGTGGTGGGATGAGGTGGCAGGGCAGGGCAGATGCAGAGAGCTGTCGAGCTGGCGAGCTGTCGAGGCGCACGGGCTTGCTTCTTGCTAGCAACAAGAGGAGCAACAACGGATGCCGTGGCGTGGCTAGGTGCTGGAGTAATAAGGTAAGAGCAATACGGTATGATACGGATACCTTAATGTAACTATAACGAGGAATGGTAGATGCAAGTCCAGGACAGGACAGGACAGGAGTACCTTAGTAAAGACACACATGGACAGAAAGATCGAGTCGCCGACCGAAAGCCAGACAGAACTCGTTGGCGCTTTGGCGGACTCTCATTGAACCGCACCACTCTCCACTACTCCTTCCCCTCGTACTTCTATGTTGGGCCTCTCTAGGGAGGTGATGGCAGTGGCTGGGAGGCTCAGTCGACACGAGTCAGGAATTTCATCGTGTCAGGACCGACAAAATCAAAAAAAACACGACACTACTACGTTGTTACTGTTTGCAGAATACCCGGTAGAACCTAGTCTGGACTGCTTCCTGTACCTCACGAGATGTAGGTACGAGGAAAGTAAAATGATGAATGGTGAGACATATCTCTAAAACATCTCCAAGTGCCGTTCTAGATCAACAGGAACCACTCTGACAGCGCGATCGAGAATATTGAGAGAGATGAGCGTCGTGATATGATTAGTAAATAACACGTTCTAGGGACTTCCCTCCCTTTCGCTATGCAACGCTATTGATATATACACATACCTTATGTTCATATAGGAACACTCCTGCGCAGGAGGGATCCGCCCATGCTCATCATCAATCGTCACTGTGACAGAGCTATGCTACTTTACAAGATCGAGTCAGCCCGCAGAGCCAGATCGCCACAAGGGCAATAATCTACTTGGCAGCAATGGCAGAAGTCCACTTCTGCTCCTCAGCCTTATCGAAATGCAGCAGCTGGCCCAGAACAGGCACAAGTGCAAGTTGGAACTTCTTCTCCTTCTGCTCCAAGAACTGCAACAAGACCTGTCTGAGGTACACGTAATTGACATCGCTAGGAGAGCCTGTGACACTACTGTTACTAGTACTCAGCCGGCCTGGTACAGGAGAAGTGATTCGTGAGCGATTGACGCTCTCCATCGAAGTCCGCGATGAACCAGACCCAATGTGTATCTGTTGCTGCTGCTGCTGCTGTTGTTGTTGTCTGAGCTTTGCTGAATTCTTCAATTGCTGTAATTCTTCAGCCATAGTCTTCGAGGACTTTTGTAGTCTTTCCAGCCGAGTCTCGCGTTCTTCAACCTGCTTCTTGAGGTTTTGCTTGTCCTTTTCGAGTTGCGTCACTTGCCGCTCGCCCTCGTCGAGACTGTTCTGTAGTTGTGTCATAGCATTTCGAGCGGCATCAGCATCCTCCTGTGCTTGCGCTAAGCGTCGTTCGAGGTCGACTCGAGAGGTCCTGAAGTCCTGTTCGCGCTTTTCAACGTCTTTGCGTGCTGCACTAGCGCGAGAAACCTCCTGTTCAGCTTCGCGGAGCTTATTCCTGAGGTCCTCAATCTCACGTGCCCTTTTACGGCCAATGGTGCTAGCATCAGACTCAGCGCGATCTCGCTCTTCAATAGCCAAATCTCGTTGCTCGCGAAGCTCTCTGACCTTGGTATCAGCTCTGCTTTCGGCGTCGGCGAGGAGTCTACGCATGGTGTCGCCCTCTCTGCTGCGCTCAGACAGTGACCTCCGCGTGTCCTCAAGCTCCTCCTCTAGACTGTCCACACGCTCTTGCATTTCCTTGGTGCGGGTAGCAAGCTCACGATTCTGATCTTGTGCACTCTGCACAAAGCTCTCCGCACTGGCTTGCGATGTTGCCTTCAACTGCAGCTCCTCTTTGAGGCTGTTGTTGTCCTCGGTCAGCTTCTGCACTTGCTTTTCCAGCTCTTCAATTCTGGGCTTCTGCTTCTTCAGCTCGTCCTCGAGCTTTTTGCAATCGGCTTGGAGCCTTTCGCGGGCATCAATAGCCTCGTCGCGAGCAGTCTGAGTCTTCTCGAGATCCCTCCTAGCTGTCTCATACGACTCCTCAAGTGCCTTTCCACGATCCTCGCTCGTCTTTGCCTTGCCTCTCAGCGACGCAATCTCTATATCTCTATCGGCCGCCTGGGACTTGTATTCAGTGATCTCGGACCGCAGATCTTTAGCCTTGCCTTCGAGCTTCTTGACAAGCGCGCTAGACTTTTCCAGGTCAGCCTTGACTGCCCTTAATTCATCGCTCTCCTGTTTTAGCTTCTTCAGCTGCTGCTGGAATTGGGCGTTCAGCTCCTTAGTAGAAGTCAGATCCTTGAAGCGCTGCTGTGCCAAGTTTTCTGATGCCGCCAGGTCTTTCTCCAGTTCACTAGCACGACTCTTAAGTGCTTCCAGCTCCGCCAAGACGGTTTGATATTGAGCATCTCGTTCGGTGCTGCTGGCGGTGTGTTGTGCTGTGAGATTTTTTATCTGCGCCTCACTTGCGTCTTTAGCATTCTGCAAAGATTCCTGTTCTCGTTTCAGACTTTCCATCTGGCCCTTGATTTCTTCAAGCTCGGTTCTGGATCCCGCTTTGCTTGTCGCGTCCTTCAGCCTGACTTCAAGTTCGTCGGCACGCTTCGTTAGATCAGTCTCCCGCCCTTCGACCTCTTTTACCTGTTTGCGGTAATTAGCCACATCCTGTTCCAGCTCATCAAATTCCCGTTGAAGCTTGTCTCGTTTCTCTTTCACCTCCTTCAGCTCGTGCTTAGCGTCTGTGGCCGCTTTCCCGTGCTCAAGCATCGAATCTTGCATGCTATCTCTCTCCTCCTTCAGGGTTTCGATCAGCTCTTCGTTCTCAACCTGGCTCTTGATGCCTTCTTGCAATTTGGCAACTTTGGCCTCGCTGGCTGCAAAGTCTTCGGTGAGCTTTGCGATAGTTGTACCCTTGTCAGTAACGTCAATACCTAGCGCGTCGATCTCTGCCCTTAGTGTCTCGATGGTACTTTCTCTTTCCTTGAGATCTGCTTCGAGATGATCGATGCGCTTCTGGTGCTCTTCGGCCAGCTCTTGCCAAGCTTGGCTGTCGTCTCTAAGAATCGCATCGCCAGCTTCCTCACGCTTTTCTTCGAGGAGCAAGAGTCTGGCGTTCTTGGCATCCCTCTCTGCTTTTACGATTGCGATCTCCTTTGTCAGATCATCAATCTGGCCTTGAAGGATCGCCTTAGCATCAGACGAGATTGCGTTGAGCATATTCTGCCGAAGTTCGAGAATCTCATCGTCCTTGGCTCGCAATATGACATCCTTGTTTTTGAGGTTCTGTACGGCGACCTCGATACGTTCCTCAAGGTGCATAATCAGATTATCGTGATTGTCGCTGTCTGCTTCGGTCCGCTTCTTCACATAGTCGTGCATGTTCTCTAGCAGCGGGATTAGGGGGTTGCCTTCAAATTGATGCCTGAGTTTCGCCACAGTCCCAGTCTGGTCCCGGATGAGATCGTTGACGGTGACATCGGCGGATGCGTGTTCAGTCTTGTCTGCAGCTTCAGGGCTGATCTCAGACTCCGGCTTTTTCTTAGCCTTCTTGGACTTTTTCTTGTTCTTCTTCTTTGCAGCGCCAGTTGGAGTTTGTTGGTCCTCGTCTTCGAGCGCCGGCGGAGTCCCAGGAGTTGCAGCTTCGCTACCAGGTTCGGTCGGTTGGGTGCTGACGTTTGTCGTTTCCGAGCCAAGGCGTGACCTGGTCGGGGTGGCTTCTTCTGGCGACGCTGTGACCGGGATCACACACTTGCCGCAATTGATGATGTTTTGATATGCTTTGTCGCGGTCTTCCATGGCCTGCTTGAGCTGCATCTGTAGCGTCACAATTTTCTGCTCATGGCCCTTTTTGGAGTCCACCACCTTCTGGAGAGCGTCACGTTGTTGTTCGGCTTCGTGTAGTCTCTGTTTGTCGCTCTTCGCAGTCGTTTCGATATCACGAAGGTATTTCATGGTACTCTCCGTTTGAGCACTTTCAGCTTCCATGATCTTCATGGCGCTGTGCATATCGCTGGCTTGAGCTCTTGCAAGAAGCACCTCATTAGTTTTGGTCTCCAGGTTGGCCTGCAATGTCTTGATCAGGCTGCGGACATTGTCCACTCCCTTCTGAGCGCCTTGAGTGTACTTGCCCTCCTTGAGATTCTTGGTGTGCTCACGCTGATATTCCTGTAACTTTTTTTCGGCCTCTGACTTCCTTGCTTCAGCCTCTGCGGCCTTCTTCTTGAGGGCTTCTTGGGACTCTGTCATTTCCTTTTGAATGTTGACAAGCTGAGCTTCAGTCTGAACCAAGCTGAGGGTCGCTTCATCTTGGTGCTCCTTCGAAGCGTCACGAGCAGCAATGACTTCGGCAAGTTCTTGCTTGATCGATGCGATTTCAGCATCCTTCCGCTCGATTTGCTTATTCGCGGCATCGAGGTCAGCCTTCTTGACGTCCAGTTCGTTCCGGAACGTTTCTGAATCCTTGCGCAAGGTTGAGTTCTCCACAGAAAGCTCGTTGATATATGCCGTCTGTTCTTTCTCCTTCACCTCGCACGTCTGCAGCTCTTCGATCTTTTGCTTGAGAGTCGCGTCCTTCTCTGCAAGTTGCTTGCTCAGCTCGCCATCGCGAGACACCTCATCCTCATACGAAAAGAAAGCGTCGTCCTCGGTCGACCTGTGCTCAGTCTTTGATACACCTGCGGAATCTGCGCTCGAGTCTCCATGTTTCGCAGACGCAGCCTTGGCCTCATCGCGCTCTTTCCGCAATCCAGCAGCTTCGTCAAAGGCATCCTTGACCTTCTTCTCTGCATCTTCGAGCTTTGTCTTCAGCTCGTCGCGCTCCTTTTCAGCTTCGTTTTTCTCGCCTGCAATCTTCTTGAGCTCCTGCAAAACCATATCACTCTGCATGCTGCGTTGATTCAGCCACTCAACCAAAGTGCCAGGGTCGGAGATAGAAGTCAACGGGGTATGCTCGCGCAAGGCTGCTTCGAATGGATCGATCATGGATACTCGTGCATGCGCTGTCCTGTAATTTCGCAGCAAGTCTGTACACGTCAAGTTCTGTGAGTAAAACAAAAGATGCCAATCACGATGTAGTGGTTTGGACGTGACCATACCTTGATACCTTGCAGTGAGCTTCTCCAGATGCGCCAGCTTCTTTTGCACGAGCTCTGGAAGCTCTTCCTCGGGGGCCATCTTCCCCTTGCCCTTGTCATGCTCTTGACTGCCGCCCTCCTTGTCTCTAGCACGTCCGCTCTCCATCGGTGGTGCTGGTGCTGCTGCTGCTGATCCCGCATCTTTTCCCTCGTCTATTGCTGGCTGTGGAGTAGCCGTCCGGCTGATGCTCGCGCCCGATTCGTCATCGCCAATAACAAAGTCGTCTGGATCCGGTCCTTTGATCGCGGGCGTGCCATCTGATGCGTCGGGAGCTCTCAGCCTGCCGCCGGAACGATTGCCTGGCGGCTCGATTCTGCCACTGCCTCTTCTTGCACTGCTGGGACTGCGCTTGATGCCAGATGAGCCTGTCTTCTGTCCCTGACCTTGCTGCTGTTTCTGTTTCTCCTGCTCTTCTGCTATCTTATTGTCCAGGAAGTCGAGGCTGAAGTTAGTCTGCAGGCTCTTGAAGTACTTGGACATTGTTGCGCCGGCCTCGGTCTTCGCGGATCGCGATCGCTTCTCATGGTATGAACCTCATGCGTCAAATAAGTATAGCCAATATTCTGCACACACGTTGCAATAGCAAACTCGGCACCGTAGCCACCGCAGCGGGAGATGGATTATCGCGTCTGGTTGTCAATGGAAGACCCGTGAGACCCACAGAAGATGCGCCGATCCAGCAATGCCAAGACCGCGCTAACACTCCACATGGCATCCATACCTATGAGTGAAACATTAAAAGTTATTGTATCGATTCGACTCGGAACATATTCAGCATAGCATAGGTACACTACGCAATACACCATCATCATGCCGACTGAACTGGAGGAGCTGGTAGAGGTAGTTGCTATCCATGTATGATATCGGTGTTCTTCTGCTAATTGAGCATAGTTCCTACACCATGGAAATACCCAGATTCGACAAATCGGTAAGCAAGAAAGGAACACTTCATATGCTAGAAGATCTCGTCTGATAAGACTACCAGCCGCTGAAAACCTCGTTGGCTACTCAACTTCACAACCATCACTCTTCAAGCGCAACCAACTCGAGCCTGTTACCGATCTGAAACTTCTGATCAAAGATTATGCGCCTATTGCAAAGAACGCTCTCACCATTCTTGTCAACCTTACGGACGATGAAGAAGTTGTGAAGAAGTTGATTGAGGACGAAGCTTGTCTGGAATCAATACTACGGCGTGTAACAGTACGTCAAAAGTCCGAAGCAGAACGAAACTCAACGCTACAACTGAATACTTGCAACAAACGCTAATCATAATCTCCAGGACGCGAAAGAACCCAACGCAAACGAACACTGCATGCTGCTCGCTAACCTCGCAAAGTCCGACTCAATCACGAAGCTCCCTTCCCTCAAACGAGAAATCCCCAAATCACTCTCCACATCACCCATCGCCATCGACCAACTCCTCGACTGCTTCGTCAAGGGCGCTTCAGGCTCCTACAATCCCCAAGCCGACTACGACTATCTCTGCTACGTCTTCGCCGACCTCTCCAAACACGCAGCAGGCCGAAAACACTTCCTCACGCCACGCACAGAAGGCACAGATGCAAGCGCCGAAAAAGTCCTACCGATTTCCAAACTCGTCGTTTTCACCGAACACGCTTCCACCATCCGCAGACGAGGCGTAGCAAGCACCATCAAAAACGTGTGCTTCGACATCGATTCCCATCAAACCCTTCTCGCGGCGCCTGAAGATGGTGGCGTGGGTCTTTTACCATACATTCTCCTTCCGCTGATGGGCAACGAAGAGTACGCCGACGAAGATACCGAGGGGATGTTGGATGAATGCCAACTGTTACCTCCGGATAAAGAACGCGAGCCGCAGAATGATATTATTTGTACTCATCTGGAGACTCTCCTGCTGTTGACTACGACTGCTGAGGGGAGGAAAGTTTTGAGAAATGTCAAGGTATATCCGATTGTGCGAGAACTTCATGAAAAGAACGAAGATGAGGGTGTGAGGGAGAGTGTCGATCGATTGGTGCAGGTTTTGCAGAGAGGGGAGGAAGGCGACCCGGATCCGGAGGAGGAAGCGAGGAAGATGGCGATGGCACAGGAGGCGGAGGAAGCGGCCAAGGGAGGCGCGGGGAGAGTCCAAGAAATCGAAGAGGATGAAGATGAGCAAATTGTCGAGGTTTTGTAGACCAGATGTAATGTCTTGCTTCTGTCTCATTTTTGCTTGCACCTGTGGTTTTTTAAGATATCGCGATGAAGTATGGCATCTGATATCTGATGTCTAGGACGCAAGACACAAACAAGAACGCTCGATTACCTCCCCGTATCTTCGCAAACGGGTTCAATCATTCAAGTTCGCTCCAAGACCTCACTCTGGAGAACTATTCTGCTCGACTCATCGTGATGTGGCGTATAGGTCGTGGATCAAATTCCCCTGTGTTCTTAATCCTCAACTCGCGCCGATCACGCCTAGTCCTCTTTGCACCCCCATCTACCTACCAGACTGCATGCGGGTTATTCCGGCAGGACCGCCAGTGGGCCTCAAGGACAAATCCATCTCATTATTGTGCATGCCAGACAACATTGCTACCAAGACATTTGTATTCTATGGGCATGGCGCCACATTCCCTGGTGGTCTATCTGGAGAGGATAGTCCTCGAGCGTGATGCAAGTCGTGAATCCCAACCCCCGAACAGCACCAGCGCTGCGTCCGCTGTTTCCAGCAAAGTCAATCCATGAGGCAGTATCATCGAGAGTTGCGTTCTTATTGCATTCGCGGAATCTGCTTGCGGAGTCCCTGGTCATACTGTCTCGTTGTGGTGAGATCTTGTCTAGGTAGGTTGGCCATGAACAGGCGTGGGAGGACGAGTGTATAGCTGGTCCATTGTCGATAATAGGTTGAGGTGTGGTTTGAAGTCGTGAGAGCTTCAGCTTTCAGCCAACTCAAGATCGAGCGATTGCAATCCTAGGTAGTTGGATACCCTGTTCCTAGCAAAGTGAGTATGAGATGGATTTATAAATTTGAAAGGATCGTCAGCGCTGTATGGGAAGAACGTGATGGGAGCACTAGGCCGTGAAGGTTGTGCAGTGCATGCTCCTCCGTGGCGGGGAAGCACCATGCCTCTAGGAGAAGTGCTCTACATGTGGTCGCAGTAGTTCAAAATCTCGGCCTGTCATAGTTGTGAAGCTGAGATCGGAATCAAGCCTACATGTAGGTACATGTACATGTACCTGTCTTGTGGCTTCGTGAATGTTCATACGTCATGCCTCTTCTTTGCGTAGATACACTCATACGCTCATACGCCAAAATCATTCCATTAATTCGTAAACGCTGAACGCTACAGTGACCACGATTCACACTCATGTGCATGAGCCGTGGCATCACTCGTCCGGCTCAGCCTCAGGATGTCCCACAGGCACCAGCTTTCCCACCACGAGATACTTCTCATTAAAGCGTTCCTCCCAACCTCTCAGTGCCTCCATCTCTTCCGCGCCGAGATCCTCCAGCTTATCCAGCGGCCCATGGAGATCCTCCGTCAACATCTCCCGGTCGAAACTACCACATGCCAGCCCTCTCGAAGCATCCCTGCCCGCGAAGTTCTGGTATGGACCACCCGGGCCATAGAAGTTGCGACCAGATGAGACATCAAACACTTTTCCTTTGACGGCAAAGTAGATTGGCATGCCATTGTTCCCATTGAACGGTTCGAGCTGAGGAGGTGTAAAGACCTTGAAAACAGTCGGCGGCGGCGCAACTGGCAGGGTCGGCGCTGTCTTGTTTGGACGCAGACGCATGTAGACAAGAACCAAGAAGAGGGAGAGGAGGATAAGGTTGATTGGAGTTGCAATGGACGCTCTGGGAAGGAAAGTCAGATGTCAGTCAGCAGGTTGGTGGAGGAGTGGAGGAGTGAAGATGCCGGGGGTGGGGAGGGGGGGATAATGTGACAGCAGCAGTTTGCCTTGCTGGTCTGTCGGAGAAGTGAGACGTACGCTCCTCCCACCGGCGGGTCTGCCATGGTTGCACCTGCCACACGGTCTGTCAGAGTGGTAGGGTGAAGGGATATGAAGGAGTCGCAAGCTCACTGTCTGCCATTTGATCGCTGATTCGGTAAGGTAAGCACTCGCCAGAGAGTTTGGGAAGACGGTTCGCGCGCGTGCAGTTGTGGAGAGTGGTATGGGGTCAGATTGCTGGCAAGCAGCACGCTTGGCAGTCCGTATCCACCCTGCCCGCGGCGGTCCGCTCGGCTCGGCGGTCACATCTGAGATCTGAAACACACGAGCATTGGCTGTTATCAGACGGTTGGCGCTAGCGGACAGCACGTGCTTGTTTCAGACGTGAACGCTGCTGGAAATCATGAAAGGAAAGGCCGCTGTGCGTCGGTGTGCGATACGCGACATGCAATTTCTCGATGCGAACCATAGTCCATAGACATAGTGGACGCGACAGCCGCTGACTCGCAGGCGAAGGGCTGAAGGGAGCCTGTAGGTAGTAAGGTACATAGTATTTGACGGGCGAGACTCAGGGACCATCCATAGCCTCCTGTTCGCCCCACTGTGCCTCCAATGTGCGATGCCATGCGATCGATCATTGCGATGGGATGGGATGGGATGGGATGGGATGGGTCATGGGCCGTGGGCGGGTGTGGTGCAGGTGCACACGGGCTTGAAGCAGCCGATCTGCGACTGCGAGCGTTAAACCGTGACACAAACATCTCTCATCTGCTCATGTTCCCCCGAATTCATGTTTCCCCCACGAGACAACACGACACGACCCTCTTCCACCACCTGCCCTCTCCGTCCAGAGATCATTTGACTGCTTCACGAGGACTACTAGCACTACCACCAGCGAGCAGCACGCGCACGTGAGTTGTACTAATGTTTGCTTAATCATGCACGACCATGTCAACACGGCCTCCGCCTACAGCACTCATACCATGCCTCAGCCTCAGCCTCAGCCTCAGTACTCGCTGATGCAGGATCGCCCTTGGGCTGACCAGCCGGGACGAAAACCATTGGCTCCCTCCGCGTCTGTTTACAGTGAAGACGACTACCAGGCCACCCCCAGAGACTCTGCCATGCCGGATATTCCACCTCTGAGGCTGTACAAGCAAAAGCACCACCAGTACTCGACCTCACATGAAATCCCCGATCATGGACCGCACCAAGCCAGGCAATCGAAGCTCCCGCTTTTCAAGCAGGTCCGGTCTATGCTCCACAAGCCATCAAAGTTGGACATGTCGCGCATCGGTCGTCCTCGGGAAAGTAGCCAGAGCAGCATGTCCGAAGTACCAGACGTGAAGCAACCCTCTCGAAAGCCCTCTCGAGATACGTATGAGGTCCACAGACATTGGCCGGAGCAGGAGAGCTCGAGTTCCAAGGAAAATTCTCCCGTCTTTGCTCTGAGGGACAGTGGCATGGAGAGGGCAATACCGCCCGGAAGTGACTGGCAGACCATCAACGAGTATGAGTGTACACCTGACTCTGATGTCGCCGACTTTGCCTACCACAGACGAAACGCCCCGAGTCAGGTTTCAGCTAATGCTCGTGCCAATACTACTATGCCTGAAACATTATGCCCAACCGCCAGACTGATCGAGATAAAGCGTAAGCCTGCGCCACATTTGTTATCCCAGTCTAAGAACTTTGCGACTCTGCCACCGCGACGAAGTCTGAGCCCACCACCTTCACGCGGCACCGATTGCGATAGTGTTGCTGAGATTGTACGAGGCGAACAAAACCTAGACAGTCGCTTCAGCTGGACGACGTACGGAGGAACAACACCAGCTCGCCCTTCATTTGATCTTGCCAGTCGCCCATCCGTGGACAGGCCATCGACTGGTCGCTCATTCGACTCCGGAGGGCTACGAAACGGCCATCAAATGTCTCGGCTAGGCGCAGAGGCAGCTATGAGTCGTTTCAGCTGGAGCACAGTGAACACCAGCATGCCGCCGAACAATCAGAATCATCCAGACTCGCCGCCGCCCAGCCCGCCTGCTATGGTTCCTACCAGGTACAAGACACCTCCAGTCCAGTCCATCCTCTCCCGCCATCGACCCATCCAACGACATCAAGAGCGCGAAGAGTGGACTCCACAGCCGCGCCAGTTATCTTCCACTCAGGAGAAATCATCCGGCACTCCAGCTTCTTCAGTCAAGACGAGGCTGAACATCGTCGTTACCGACCAGCTACGTTCCACGACAAAAGAGACTCCTGGCTCGGCGAAAAAGTCTTTACCACTTCCACCAGATATGATGTCCCCCGCCAGTCCGATGAGCCACCTCGAAACTCTGCTCGCCAGAGAGCAAGACATGAGCTTGCAACGTAGGAACATTGAGAAAGCTATCGTGGAGAATTCCAAGATCGAAACCGCCAGTCCCATGGATGTTGCTTTCTCCGAAGTTCGCCAGGCGAAGAAAGAGCTCGAAATCTTGCGTGTGAGATTGGAGGAGATTCGGCTAGAGGAGCGGGAAATCGGTATCGCTATCGCGCGAGCGCGGAGGAAGGAAGGATATGGCGAGGAGGAAGGACTGTGGGTTCGACGAGTGACGGGTTGAGCGGTGATACGGAGCCCAGGTCTACCTTATGTTGTATTGGGAGCTTGTGCTGTGAGACAGTGAGCTGCTTTGCGAGAGCTTGACTGTAACATGCCTGTTGCATGATTTGTGATTCGGAGCGTCTGACTGCGGCCTGAGAGCGAGCTAGCGAGTTTTGTGTTTTGAGAGCGTTCTACAGAGATTCATGGCCAACGATTGATGATGATGCCAGTTGGTGCTAGAGCGGTCCAATAATGACAGCCCGATGTTACCTTGAGGTACTGTCCAATTCTACCTGCATCGAGCGTCCCGACTACCACTCTCATAGTCGTGACTGCATTGGGGATGTGTACTCATCGTGTAAGACGAGCCCCCGTAGTCGTAAAGACTCTTGTCGCACACGATGCACCCAGACCCGTCTTGTTCTAGGCATGCTGTATGTAAGGCAAAGGCAGTGGCAGTGGCAGTGGCAGGCGCAGAAGACATGCATCGTGAAAGTAAGGAGAACCTTGCCAAGGACTCGTACGATAATACTTGTACGCCTTGGCGGCCAATGTCAGCAGAACCTAGTAGTAAACATCAGATCACATAACACGCTCACTACTGCTGACCACGACAAGCTCCTCTTCTTCCAGTCCACTCCTTCCTTCAGCCTGCCCACAGAGCCAACTCTTTTCAGACATCCAAGACCCGAAGTGGTCGAGAAAAGAAGAACATGGATTACCAGAAACTCTCCATAGCAGTCCTGCTCTTCGCCGCCTTCTACGGGATCTACACAATCCTCGAAGCCAATCTCGAATCCTTTTATATTTTCAACCCAGCCCAACTACACAAGATCGCCCTCAGCGCCATAGACCAACATGGCAACAACACTCAAGCCATAGTCTCCAGCATCGTCTCCCAGCTCTCATCCATCGACTCCGTAAAACCCCATCTTAATCTCCAACAAGAATGGATTTTCAATAATGCCGGAGGTGCAATGGGTGCAATGTATATTATCCACGCCAGTAAGTCGCAACACCACCTCTTCTTCTCTTCTTTCCCCGTCAACCCAAAAGAAAGAAAGAAAGAAAGAAAGAAACAAATCACCAAAAGCCAAGAAAAAAAACCCAATCTAACACAACCAAAAAATCTGCCCCCAACAGGCATAACAGAATACCTCATAATATTCGGCACATCAATCGGCACCGAAGGCCACACAGGCCGACACACCGCCGACGACTACTTCCACATTCTCACCGGAGTCCAACTCGCCTACGACCCAGCCACCAATCCCTTCGAGCCCGAAATCTACTCTGCGGGAAGCGTGCACCACTTGCGACGCGGACAAGTCAAACAATACAAAATGGACTCTTCGTGTTTCGCGCTCGAATACGCTCGAGGCTGGATTCCTCCGATGATGGCGTTTGGCTATGCGGATACGTTTAGTAGTACGTTGGATTTTTGGACGTTGTGGAGAACGACGGTTGTGACGGGGAAGGAGATGGTGGGGAATTTGGGGAGGGGGAAGTTGTAGGTCTGAGGGAGTGAGTGAAGCGCCATTGTTTTTTTTTTGTTCTTCGGAAAGGGTCAGATGTGCGAAGTGGATGTGCGTTGTTTTAGAAGAGATTATTCTTTCATGTGAAAAAAAGGCATTAGTTGGATCTTGTCAGACGTACATGTAGATACAATCGAGTGGCGTCGAAGCTTCGCTATGCTGTGCTCGTGGTGCAAGAAGGGTACCTACATGTACTACCTTACCTCATGGAGATTTCAAGGTGAGGTAATCACTTGATCGGGGAATTCCCCCAAATCGAATGCTACCTTAAGGTATGTATATACAACAACCTCACTGCTGACTCGCCCTTTATCATCACGTGTTCAAACAATACATATATCCTGCCGTACTTTTACACACACAGACCTTCCACGTGCTATTATAAATCCTCGCAATCCAAATGCCTTTCCCTTATATCAAACAAATAGGCATCCGGTCCACCATCATAATTATCATCATCGTCGTCAATATCATCATCGCTATCACCTACTCCTCCTCCCACTTCCCTTCAAGTTCCCACACTCCCTCTTATGCAACGGCTCATCCGGCCAAGTCCATCCTCTCACCCGCTTGCTTACCCTCTTATCCTGCAAATTGACTTTTGGCATCCAATCATCTCTGGGCAAATGTTTCCGTCTCGTCATCGCAGTTGGCCCACCTACTTCAGCTTTCCAATGAAATTGTCCCGGAAAAGGTTGTTCTTTGGCTAACATGTGTAGATACCACAAAGCCAACCCAGCAGTCATTTTCAAGCTTTCGCGCTGTCCATTCTCGTTGGGAGAGGATGAAGCGGAGATTTGAATGGGAGGGGAGACTTCGAGGTAGCCGAAGAAGGGGACGTTGTGGTCAGCTGTATGGTCGGAGTGCGATGGAGATGCAGGTCCGCCCATTCGTACACAAACGATTTCGATTTCTGTCATGATGAAGCCATATCGTGTACCGTGCTCTCGCATAAAACGGTGTAAGTGAGCCAAGTGTTCGAGATATCTGATCTTCTCGATCGGAGATCCGTTACGATAGCCCGAATTCCATTGGTTGTAGGACTTGACAATCCCGACCACACGACCTCTTCCATCTCCGTAAATCGTCTTCTCGCCATCTGATTGGTAATTGGCAACAAATTCTGGCTGCTGCCGTGTACCGGAACTTGAGCGCAAAGTCTGCATGGCGATGTGCTTCTCACCTTGAGCGACTTTGAGTGCGGCGTTGACTTTAATTGCGTGGTGCAAGGCGCATATTTCGGCCAGCTGGGCGGACGACTCCGGTGACAGGTTGACTGGGACCGGATTCGGAAGGGACTTCATAGAGACGTCGATATTGAGTAGGTTAAGTAGACCTGGAATAGAAGAGATCGTGTCGACTGTGAAGTCGGACCAGGTCCTCAGGTTGCGAATATCGAACCAGAAGTGGGTCACTCGGCTTGGGTCGGGTTTAGTGACCTTTTGAATTAGCGATGGGGCCGGATTTGGTTCAGTGAGGTAGTCCATGACCGTTGACGTGGGGCTAGGAAAACCTGACTGCACAGGCAGATCAGCCTCGACTGATAACCGTGACGGTCTTGCAGGTGGACTGGCTGTTTGACGATGGTTGGGATAAGACTGCATCTGTCCGCTGGGAGTGGCGATAGGTGCTAGGAAGCTCATTGCTGACGGTGTCCTCGAAACGTAGTTGGAAACAGGTAGTGCTTGAGAGCTTGGACTTTGTCGATAGGTAGGATATCCATAGCGGCTGAGCATGGCTGCATCGATGCTGCTAGAGGACACATTGCGAGAGTGTGATCGAACATTTGATATATGAGACGAGGATATTGAGCGCATGTTATTCATGATGGGACGGCTCATCCCGTGGCGGTGCGCCGGTGCAGGCGAAACCGTCCTGTCGTGTCCATATGGACTTGTTGACCTCCGATCCGTTGCAGGATGCGGCAAGCCTGGTCCAAATTGACCAGCAAGGACATTGGCTGGCAATGAAATTGTTCGATTGTGAGAATGAAGCTGTGAAGGGTGATTATAGCCAGACTCGGTAAGCTGATCTTGGTATCGTGGCTTGGGTAGTAGTCGTGAGCCATATTCGCGAATGATCATAGGCGATAGTGGTGGTGTAGTATTCGCTATGAAGTCTTTTCGCGGAGACCAGTCCTGCGGAAAATATGTTCCATGTGTGCTCGCCTTGCCACCGGGACAATGCAATTCATCGTAGCCATGGAGATCAAACTCGGTAGGTGGCGTCAGGTCTCGACAGTCCATATTAGTGGTGAAGTGGCTTCCAGAGCCGCTATCGATTGGTCGTAAAGGGTGTGATGCTATTAGACAGTAATGCAAAAGACTAGCATGGGCAGGAGTCCAGCTCCGAACGGATCCAATAAGAAAATCGCACAGAGGCAAGAAAGAAACTAGGAGACTCGTCGAGCTCGTCACCAGCCTCAGCAATGAATGCAAGTCAAACAGTCAGTGGTGTCTGTCGAAGAAAAGAAGAACAGCATGGCGCGCGGGTAGAGGTGATTCCTATATGCACAAAAGATTGATCCATATCGAGTAGTATGACCATGAGCAAGGGCCCTGGATGCGTAGCGTCATTTCACAAGCTCTGAAACGGACAGCAGCAGACATCCGTGCCCACGCCTAGCATACTGCTGTGCTCCATTTGGGCATGTCGAGCAATTGATGACAGAGGCTAATGCCCGGAAAAGGCCGTTGAAACGGCTCGCAGCGTGGTCGAGGGTCGTCTTGGGTTTCACTAGAAGGCGGTCTGCTGGGTCAGCCATGGGCGGCATGGCGAGATGTCATCATTGTGGTCTTGAAAGAACGAAGACGAGTGGCTTGATAGAGGTTTGCTGCTAACTTTGGCCGACAAGCAAACGCTGGAGAAGGCGGTTAGCAAGATGAAACAGCCTCCACTATGTCCCGGTCCGGTATATGCAGCATCCACTGCTAGGTGCGTTGGTGGTCAGGTAGATGTTGGCGGTTGGAAGAAAGGACTGGAAGAGGTTGGAGGTGGAGGAGCTCGGCGCGTGCAATGGAGAAAGAGCGCGTAGAGAGTCTTGGCTCAGTCCAGAGTTCTGATTGGTCAAGATGCCCACAGAGTTCGAGGTTGCCTTGCAGTTGCATTCACTCTTCTGCATCTCAAGAACTTTGAAGCTCCCAGACAGCTCTCGAGTGTTTCGGATCTGCAGCATACCGTGAGTCACCTTTGACTTCACCTCGCAGCTGCAAGATATTACCTTATATATGCAAAGACTCGCGAAAACACCACCTCCAAGACACGTCTGCCTCCGGCACGTAAACCGCGTCTGCTCACGCGTATGTCGCGAGGCAACGTGATCCGAGGGTTAAATGAAATTGCGCATCAGGCAATGCTATGTATCTTGACGCGCGCGAAGTGGTACATTCTCGGGCTCGGAGCAAATCACGGCTGGCTCGAGGGCTTCTCCACAGCAGCTATTATGATCATCAAAAGGACATAATACCATCGTCGTCGTGACTTGCTGACGACAATTACTGTGACTGGTTGGAGTGTGAGCACAAGAGCAGAAAAGCAGTCCATCAAGATCGAACGAGGAAGTCAATGCCAGCACAAACATCATTCTCGACTTCCAATCGTGGAGATGACTTTGATATGTTCATATATATAGGAGGGAAATGCGCAGGAAGAAACAAATCATTCGCCAGGTTGCTCTGCAGGTGTTCTGCGTACGTCTGTTGTGTCATATTTCCCCGTCATAAACGCCATCTTCACTCTCTCACTGTCCCCGTCTTATGCGCATGTGACGCGGCTAGCGCGCACATGCATTTACCCTCGTGCCTTCCCTTCCTTCAATTTCACAATGTAGCATTACATGATTACGAGCCTCATGTTTTCTTGTTCCAGCAATATTGACCATAAGTGTCACCGTATCGGTAACACTTGAGATTAAAGAGTTCGTTGTCCTACACCACCATAATTAATCATGGGTGCCTGGAGTTTCTGACATTCCTGCAAGATAGTGACTTACAATCGCGTCACCGTCGATATACTTGACATCATCAGGAACGCACGAGCGGTGTTGTGGGTAGCTGTATCGAACTTCGGCTGGGATATCTTTCATGTAGTCGTTGCAGGCGTTCTCAGTAGCCCAATCGACTTGGAGCTGGAGACTTTAGGTCAGCATATTGAATCATATATATGGTATGGAAAGTGTACTCACACCAGTGTTGCTGTCGTGGCATTTGCAATTTTCGTATTTTGCGGCCTCGACGCTGCCAGCGACTGCTGCGAGGGTGATGATGATGCTCTTGAATAGCATGATTGCTACAGATGTGTCGTAGTTGTGGAAGTGGTGGAAGTGTCTGCTTGCTAGATGTCGTTGTGGCGAGGTGGCTTTGGGGAGAATATGTATCGAGGGCTTCCTGGAAGAAGGTTAGAGGCGCAACATCTCTAGTCACCTAGTCTGCTTGACGATGCGCAATGTGGAACCCGCGAGTGACTACTTGCCAACACTGGAAGATATTCGGAAACCTATCTGTCTCAAGCTATCGTAAATACGCGACGAGTGTCGTCCAACCCAGTGGTCCAAGCTCCGGAGTGGTGTTTGTGTTTGTGCTTAGCTATGTTCACATGTGCGCTCTTCAAGGGCGCTGGGCGCGGCGAGCAGAGGCAACAACGCGATCCCGCGTAGTCGAAGGGGGCAGTCCCTTATGTGGCGCTGGTTTACCAACAAAAACCTCTGCTACAGATGATGCCGGCTGCGACATTGTAGCACTTGTCAGTGCTCGGAGAGAGACCTGCACAACTGCTCAAGCAGCGACCCGTCGTCGCTAGATCGATAGATCGCTATCATTAACAACAGCATGATGAGACGCCGATCACAATAATAGCATGCGGGCATGACTCCACGTGGGAGTGAAGAGCAAGGCGCTCGAACCCTGATTGCATGAGTTCCTCGTACTACAGTAGCCAGATGATAAGGCTGAAACCGAGGGCGCGCGCCAGTGTGGCAGTGTGCAAGACTCCAGAAGATATGCCTGATGGTCGGTATGCCACCGGCCAAGCTAGATCAGAGCCAGATAAGTGCTTAGGAGCCTGATGCATCCGTCAGGATGACTATTTCTTGGCACGGATCACTGGTCCGCGGGTCTATACCACGCTGAGAGATCGTAGTGGCGTATAGCATATGGATCGCAAAGACATCCGGAGGTTTTATGCCTGCAACCCCATTCTCGCATCGCTTGCGAGGATGGGGTGAGAGCTTACTTACACCTCCGGATAGAGCGAATATAGTCGCATTTCTTTTAGTGTTCTGGAAATGGTTGCACCACCGCGTAGTCAATTATGTGGAGAAGTTAGGCTAAAGAAGCGCAGATCTGGCACCACTCTGTGGTTTGGACGCTGGGCTTGAGTAGGTACCAGCTCTCGGTTGTTCGGATAAACTAAAGTCGCATGTGAAGTTGTGCGCAGAGCGGTTCCGTGACTTATTCGCGTCGCCAGTCGTGTAATGGTGTGATGGTGAAAGCAAGTCAGATGGAAGGTGAGGTTGTATTATTGCCTACATGTACATTTGAGCTTGATATGGGACTAGGCCGAAAAAAGCATAGATCGCAGAAATGACGAGGAGAGACCTAGACTGTTCGGTGGCATTCTAGAAACAACTTTCCCCAGGACGGCATGCATTACACATCCTTGCTGACTGATACAGCAGATAAGATCTGTGTTCCTGATTATTGTTCTTTGGTGTCTCTAGGTATCGGGCCATCGTTATATTGTAAAGAGAGACACTC
Source organism: Mycosphaerella sp. Ston1 (assembly GCA_000504405.2). NCBI lineage: Eukaryota > Fungi > Ascomycota > Dothideomycetes > Mycosphaerellales > Mycosphaerellaceae > Mycosphaerella > Mycosphaerella sp. Ston1. The sequence continues at coordinate 13,060 of KZ105002.1, read as the reverse complement.
TAGGACGAGAGTGGGGCTGCTCCGGAGGATACATACCTTCCATATGTTTTGATGTAACCGTCTTGCATGGATGAAGCCATGACGCCTGCGATGCAGTGGACATCACAGTACACTATTTCGGCGCCGGCTCACGGACAGAAACTACTGGGAGACAAGATCTTGCTGCCGCCATCAGCACTGGAACAGCTGCTCAGTGCATCGTCTAGCGCCGCTGCCGAGAGTGCGCGTCGACGTCTGCCCCAGTACGACCCATACAACTCCTCGACGTACTCGGCCTACCGCCAGGCCGAATCGGAGTATCAGGATCAGAGACAGCAGCTACCACACCCGTTGACATTCCGCCTAGTCAATCCCGACAACGGCAGGGTGGTTTACGCTGGAATCCGCGAGTTTTCGGCCGAGGATGGACAGGCGGTGCTGAGTCCATTTCTGCTCGAGACACTGGGCATTAGTAGTGTGGCTGTTGGAGACCAGCAAGATGGCATGGAACATGATGGCGGCGAGAATCCGGATACCAGCGTGCCGGCGCCACCCTCCATCACAATCCATGCTCGCCAGTTGCCCAAAGGCACATTCGTGAAGCTAAGACCTCTAGAGCCCGGCTACGACCCCGAGGACTGGAAAGCGCTGTTGGAGCAGCACCTCCGCGCAAACTATACCACCCTTACCAATGGCGAAGTGTTAGTAGTGCCAGGCGGTCGAGGCAATGGAGGCAAGAGAGAGGAATTCAGGTTTCTTGTCGATCGCTTCAAGCCAGAAGTGGACGGCATTTGCGTCGTAGATACAGATCTAGAAGTGGAAATCGAGGCGCTGAATGAAGAACAAGCTCGTGAAACAATGAAGCGTATAGCGGCGAAGATGGCCAAGCAGGCCGGCACGGAACATGGTAGCTCTCCTGGTGGGGAGCTCGATCTATTCAAGGAGCAGTATGGTCAAGTTCTGCCTGGAGAATATGTTGACTACCAGTTGCCGTCATGGAATCGCACGCAGGCGCTGGAGCTAGTACTGGACGCTGATGACGATGAGGAGGATGTCAATTTGCTCGTCAGTCCTTTGTCTGCTACACAACGAGCAAAGCCACGAATTGATGAGTATGTATTCGGAGATTTCGACCCTCGGCCGAGCAAGCGCATTCGTCTCGAGCCCACAAACGCAGAGCTTGAGCATGCAGAGGAACTGCAAGTATCTGTATGGGCATTCGCGCCCAGCCGTGAAAGCAATGACCATGCTACGAACACTTCAACGACAGCAGAGCCCCGACACTTTACGCTTCGTGTCAGGCACATCGATGTGTCAGCCAATGCAATGATAGAAGACACTAAGCCACAGACATCTCCAAATGACGGTGATGTGCAGTGTAAAAATTGCAAACAGTGGGTACCCGAAGCGCGATTGATGCTGCATGAAAACTTCTGCCTTCGCAATAATCTGTTGTGTCCCAAAGGCTGCGGGCAAGTATTTCAAAAGCGTTCGCCCGATTTTGAGCGACACTGGCATTGCCCCTATGAAACATGTTCCTTATTCGGCAACACTCAGTCATCACGTCAACAGCACGAAACCATCGTACATCCGACTGAAGTTCTCCGCTGTGAGTGCTGCAGTACTGCCGAGACATTCTCTACTTTTCCGGCTCTCGCACATCATCGAACCTCGACATGCCCTGGGAAGCTCATTTTATGTCGCTTCTGTCATCTCGAGGTACCACAGGAAGGCGACCCGGACGTACCAAATGCAGAAGCTCTGCTTTCTGGCATGACGGTGCACGAACTTGCTGACGGTGCTCGCACCACAGAGTGCCATCTCTGTCAGAAGATTGTGCGCCTTCGGGATATGGAAACACATCTGAAGAACCACGACCTCGATCGGTTCGACCGACCAGCACCGGTGCCGTGTCGTAACGTCAACTGTGGGCGGACTCTAGACACTTGCTCGAAAAGCGGCGATACTCGCGCTGGCTCGCGAATGGGACAAGGTCCTGGCAACGATGTAGGCCTCTGTTCCGTGTGCTTTGGCCCTCTCTACGTGAGTCTTCACGACCCAGAAAATAAAGCTCTCCGCCGTCGGATTGAACGACGTTATCTCCAGCAGCTACTCACAGGCTGTGGCAAATCTTGGTGTAAGAACGAATTCTGCAAGAGTGGTCGGAAGAACATGGATCTGAACAATAGCATCACAACAAAAGATGCTCTGCCCATGATTAAGCCTTTTCTCAATGGTCTCACGGAAGCAAGCCACGCCACGCCTCTGCACTTTTGCGTCGACGAGGGTAGTCAGAGGAGACGGAACCTGGCCGCAATGCTTGCAGCTGAAGATGGAGGAGGGCCTACTACTACTACTGTTGGAAAAGGTGGCTTCGGGTTCGAATGGTGTCTTGGAGCACTGGAAGCAGAAGCTGGTGATGTCGATGCTGCACGTATCTGGCTCAAGAACTGGGCCCCTACGCGAGCGGAAGCGAGAAAATGAAATATTTGGAAAAATGATTAAATGTTGCCAAAATTTGTTTTGTCCTGATCCAGTTCGATTCGCGCACAAAAAAGTGTGTCTGTGTGTATCTGTATGTCTGTCTGTCTAAATTTGTGTATTATCTAGACAGCCAGAATCGTAAAATTATAGAATCATAGAATCGTATACGTATAGTTACGATGAAAGGTGAATACAGTAAATTACCTATACTCCGTAGTCGAGTATCTAATAAATATAGCATCTTTCTCTAAAGGTATTTTAGAGTTTGATATTTACAGTTTTACCTTTTTTCAGGTACTTGCTTAATTTCTCATCTCATTACTGCCTACCTCAATTCATGACAATACTTCATTCGTGGATAGTACAAGATTACATCAATTAATACATAATTCATACATACATACATATGTCAACAGTACAATTCTCATCCATCACTAACTCTGTACACCCATACAAGACACACAGAGACCTCTATCCAGCCTGATAAACCCCCAAAGCGACAACATGAGGATTGATCATGGACAAGTTGAACGGAGTGAGGAACATATCCGTATCCGTCAGAGCGACAAACATAGTATCGTTGACGACGCCTTGTCCACCCTCGTAGACGGTGCCAGCGGGCTGGTAAGTGTAACCCTCATTTGGTCCGGTGATGGTCAATGGCGTGTAGGTCAAGTTGAGCTGAGCTGTCCACGCGACGAATTTAGGTGCGCCGGCGCTGGTGGAGGTGGTGTAGCTGTTGTTAGGACCGACGGCCATGCCGGGAGCGTCCCATAGGAATCGGACTTGCTTGCCTGGGAAAGAGAGGGGCTCGGAGCGGTTGTGTGCGATTGCGGGACCGCAGCCGTAGCCGGGGTGTTCGGTGGAGTTGACGTTGATGCAAGAGTCCTTCTGGGCCGGAATGGTAGCAGGACTGGAGGTGCGGTTGTCAACGCGCTCGTAGTCGGCAGTGTCGTTGGGCGAGAAGCGGTTGATGTTGGCTTGGTTGACGACGTGTAGGTTGGGGAAGTTTTGCCATGCGAGACGGGTGGTACCCTCTGGGCAGCTGGAGATATACTGCGCGAGGAAGGTCCAAGCCCAGGATTGTGGGATTCCGGTCTCGAACCAGACGGGCATGGGGTGCAATCCACTCATCTGGCGGAAAATCATCTGCTGACGAGCTTCGGTGGCAATGGACTGAGCGAGCAGCTGTCCGACCTCACGAGAGTCGAGGTGGTTGATGAAACCCCAGACACCACTTTCTCCCCAGCGGGTCAATTGCTGGTTGAAGTCGAGGAACTCCCGAACATTGGTGTATGGGTAGTTGTAGGTGCACTGTGGTGGCGCGGTCTCACCAAGCATGTTGCCCAAGAGTGTAGCGTGTCCCTGCTCCTGCTGTGCCATGAACTGGATCAAGGAGATATCCTCTGGCCCAAGACCAGCGGCAGCAAAGTCCTCCAGGGAGAAAGTTGCGACTGCATTGTTGAAGGTATCAAGCTCAATCCACTCCTGGTAGAGGCCCAGCGTGATCGACTCGTAATCAAAGTCACTCTCAACCATGTAACGTGGAAGCGAGCCATTGGTGCCAAGACCACCAGCGGGAGTGTATGGCGCTGGCTGAGGGTTTTGCAGCAAGCCATTCGTGTTGTAGTAGGTGGCAGTGGGGTTCGGAGGCAAAGTGCCCACGCTCGCGGCGAGGACATTCGTCGACACAGCGCCGGTGGTAGTGGCGGAACCCTCGAAGGGGCCGTGGGTGGTGGTACCCGTCACATAGCGGGACCTCTGAGGGGCACCGTTCAGTGCGCCCGTCACAGAGGTGGCCACAGCAGGAATCTGCGAGTCTGGTCCAAACACAGTGGGAATCACCGTGAGTGGAGTGGGCTCCTCGCTGGCGTATGGAGCACCAGCATTGAGGTAGCCGTCAACATTGCCAGATTGGTCGGCCGCATTGCCACTGGGCGCAACAGGAGTGGCAGCCGAGGGGGCCTGGTATGTTGCTGTGGCAACAGCTGTCGCACTGCTCGCAGCTCCGTAGGGTGCTGCTATCACTTGGGTCAATGCTAAGCTCTCTTGGTATGAATTCAGGTAGGTATACTCACGAGCTTGCACTTGGCCATCGGGCAGTTGGCTGACCTGGGGAGCAGGAATAGCTGCGGCCACGCCGGCCAGAGTGATGAGCGAGCGCAACATATCGATCGACCGATTTGCTCAAAAGGGAAATGAGAAGATTGATGATGGACCAGCAACAAAGAAGAAGGGGGGGCGAGGCGCGGAGTGGTGGTGTATATAGTAGACCACACGCACTGCATGGTCGGTGCTTCGACCGTGTAGCAAGGTCTGCGTCATGGATATAATAATCTGATGGTTCATGTTCGTGCATTTCCCTCTCGTGCTGTAGCGAGGCCGCCACCAGATGCGCAACATGTGGGCATAGAAGCTCGTTGGCTGTTTGCCGGGCAGGCGGTAGTAGTACAGTACAGTACAGTACCTACGAAAACTACTAATAACGACTGACTACTATGAACTACACAATGTATGCTGCTTTCCCGAAACGTACTGTAGTGTGACATCGAATGCATATGCCATTGGTCTACGCGAGTAGCAGTCCAAATACGGGGATGGCATTTGGACGACTCTCGTTGTGCCAGTGACATTCCCACCAAGTCCAACGCCCCACGGAAGGTCAAGGCATACGGTAGCGTTTGATGTGTTTGACAGTGTTGTAGTCACCGGCACGTCACGACTTATAGAACTCATGTACATGTAGGCGGACTCATGGATCTCACATGGAAGTCAAGTGGGGCCGTCTAGCCGTCGGCAGTGTAGTTCCGTTGTCACTATTAGTTCTACACTGTTGCAGTTGTAAAGAACAATAAAGTACAGTATTCCAATTCAATACTGCACTGCGCACTAGGTTGGCATCTAGTAGGAAGTCCGTACATGCCCGTAGTTGTATGTACTCTTATAAGCTACATTGCCTTACATATATGTATGTATGTACATTGCATGTATGCGGTGATGTGATTGAATACATATATGTACATGTACTCCATGACGTTGAACTGACGTGCCGAAATTTGATATTTCATGATTCAGAGTCAGCATAGAAGGTACATGTAGTAGGTCGTGGTCGTCGTCCTCCTCTTTTAGACACATCTGTACCTATACATATATATACACCTGATGTTCACAAGCTTTTGAAAAAAGAAACAAATCTTAGCTACCTAGCCAAATTGTTTTCGAATCCAAGACCAGGCAAGAAGTTGGATTGGAAGGACAGGTCGAGGTTACTGGCGGCAGGAAAGTGATTCTTCGCTGTGACAAGACATGGCTAAGAATGCCGTCTCAATCGATGGTGAAGACTTTCGATATGCTTCTGGGTGTGCCCAAGAGCGTCCAGAATAGTAAACTCGGCTAGGGTCCGCGCGACTACGCGCACGGACTGCTTTCCGAGGAGGCGATTGATGTGGCAGCCAACCCATACCACACGAGCTCGCGTTGCTGGATGTGTCGCGCGAGCACCATCGGGCCTCGTCGGGCTCCTTCTCAATGCACACTGCATTCCATTTACAGCAGTGCGTTGTACATTGATTCTGAGGTCGGCTTTTTTCAAGGTTGGCTTGAGGTGCGTGTCGAGCGCGAGCCAGCATCAAATCAGCTCTGCTAACAACAAGTACGGGCATTGTCAAGACGCATGAATGCTATCCAGTCTCGCTTATTGCTCGCCATTAGGTCTTTGATTCCAAGTCAGGTTCCTTAGGTGCTTAGATAGCTCCTCTTCACCCAGGTCTCGACTTTGCAGCGGCCCACTTCATCTGGATCCACTCATAGACAGCAGGGCGTGCGCTACGTTCTCGTCCAGAAGGGGCTTGCCAGCTCATCCAAGCGGGTGTGCTCGGAGCGTTCCAATGGCGAAGGTGCCCATGAGATCGAAAGTGCTTGACCACGAAACGTGCGCCAATGAGGAAGCCAATTATCATGAATAATTTGAAGCTGGTCATGAGATATGAGGTTTTCGTGGCGACTGCTGTAGCGGGCTCGGAGAGGCGGAGTACGTTGTGGTCGCTGTCCAATGCGGCTACTCGAAACCGCGTAAAGGACTTCTTCATCGGGAGTTGGGAAAGGTCGAATGTGTCTTCGAAACCTGTCTTGGGGACGACATCGAGGGCCTCCCAAACGGTCTGGTCGTGCGGCGCAGCAGAGTCTTCGCTCTTGCTACGCAGCTCTTCTACACCATCTACATTCGTGTCGACAGCGCCCTCCAGTGACCAGAATGCCACGTCTGTGGCGCCATTCCAGCTCACAGATAGTGCGTTGCCCTTCATCGCGATCTGGGGCGGGTCCTGGGGCATACCATGCCAGACAAAAGTTTTGGTAGATCGATAAGACTTCATGCGCTCGAAATAATAATACCAAGAAGCACCTAGGTGAGTTTCGCATAGCAATTCACCATCTGGCGAGTACTCTGAATAGGCTGCGGCAGAGCCCCATCCTACGAAAGTGTTCTTAGTATCCGGGAGCTGCTGGACCGACCCCTGCGACGACGCTAGAATGCCTTGCAGGGAGGTCATAGCGTGCACCAGCTTCGCGGTCTTCTTGTCCAGATCAAGCTGTATGATGAGAACTCGACTTGCAGGCGCATCGCTATGCATTGGACCAGCTTTGCTATTGTCGAACAATGACAGGATGCCTTCCTCTTCGGAAATCCATCGAGCGTCGTGTTGCCACTTGAAGTTCGTCGCCTGGCCATCTGAGAGATCTTCGAACTGGTTTTCACGACCGCCAAGAATCCAGAGTGTTTCACCCGCCGGACTGATGCACATGATATGGTGAAAATGTCGCGAGGAGATGATGTAGTTGCCTTTCGAATCCTTGTCTACACTGTTCAAATGGTAGAAGTCGAACGGAATGCTCTCACGATAGCCACCAAAAGGGTTGGTCATATAGGTGTCTGCTGGTTGAAAGTGATCCAGTGCGCTCCACTGGAAAAGCAGCTCGCCTGTTTCGATGTCGATTTCCTGAAACATATTGTTGACGACCCAGCCATTTTCGCCTCTCCCCATGCCCATTCGCGTGAGGTCAGCATTGGTCGTGTCGTACACAGTCAGGAGTGCAGTGTTATTGTTTGTGATCTTGAACTCATGCAAATCTCCATAGAGACCATCTCCAACAGCAGTGACCATTTTCACAGCCTGATAAGACTGGTCGAGCAGGAAGTACACGCCTTTGCCAGAAGTTGCTGCTTTCTCGCCTGACCACAGCGTCAGAAAGTCTTGACCCTTGTAACTCTGGACCTTGAGATTAGCCGCGGCCCCGAAGTCGTCTGACATCCAGACCAGCTTCCCATTGGAATCGAGCATCATGGGCCCAGATCGAGGCACCGAAGGTCCATTCGGAGTAAGAAGAATTAATCCTGCATCACAACTCGGGTGCCATCGTAGTTGTCTCGCCCGCGGTCCTCCCAGATGGAACGAAGTGTAGTGTTCTAGGGGAAAGGCGCCAAATACTCCGAAGTCGAACAAAGTCGGATCCAGGCTCGGTATGAGGAGTGCGACGACGGGAAGAACGAGCTGGTGAAGCAGATAGAGGGCTGCCAGGACGAAGGATGTGAGTAGGATGCAGATCACGGCAGGCCGGACATATCTGAGCGAAGTGGTCCAGGCCATGGCGACTGGCGAGAATAATAGGAAGGATAGTTGACGCTGCTGCTGCTTCTCATGGCATGAGGGACGACCGGTTCACTGCATTGCGGTCGGACAGAAAGCGCGCGCGAGAAGAGGGACAGAGTAGATGTAAGTAGGTAGTGTACAGTGGTAGTAGCGGGATGGTGATTGAGAAAGGATGGACATCCGACAATGCTAGGTATAAGCACCTCGACGTAAGGTAAGGTACATGTAGTTCTCTACTTACAGTTTGCCTAGTCCAGGTTTCCAGCGTCGTTGACCACTTAGAGCCGCTGTATCCACTCTGCCAAGCATTGGCTCCATAGACTTCCCGACTACGCTCCTACAGCTGATGAAGAGAGTGCGCGGCGTTGAGACTCAGAGATCGAGGCGCAGCTCGCAGGAGAAGAGTGTCCACTTCCAAGACTACCTTATCCATCGGCTGCGGTAGGTGGCTGCACCAGCATATCAGCCCCATATCAGAGGAGAGGGTGGGTCACATTGCTTGTTGTTGATATTGTTCGCCTCTCGACTCGTTTCATAGAGCGAATCTCCGGCCAAGCAGCAGGACGAGCCTCAGCGCGGCGCAGGGTCTCTCTCCTCTCCACCCGAGATTCAATCATGCACCCGCCCGGCCAGTGCCACTCGCCCACAGAGGGTCCTCTCCACTCGCCGAAGTTGCTTGTGGGTCGGCATCACTCTCGCCACGGTACTGCACCTCCTATAGGCTACTGACTGTACCTGTATGAATAGGATGTCGTGGTCAATCAATCGCGGTATGGCGGTCCGGACGTAGCCCCGAAGAATATTGGACGCGAGATCAGTCATGGAAATGGCCACATGGAGGAACAAGCATTCGAGAAAGATTATTGGAAGATCATCGTAGAGACCTTCCGTGAGATTGTTGATTGGGTGAGAGGGCCGAGCACGTGCATGGAGCTGACTGCCAAGGAAAAGCCGTTGGCAAGCAGGCCCGTGGCGGCCGGACAGCGAAACGGCCAAGAGACCGCGCCGAGACGACGCCCTCCATGTTTTGTTAGATCTCGATAACGACAAGAGAGCCCCTCGTTCGGGTAGAGCCATGCTTCCATGTCGCCGCTTATAATACCTTCATTCATTATCCATATTGCTATCGCATACTACAGTACATGCTCACAGCCGGATTAGTAGAACGCAGTAAAGAAAGATGGAAACGACATCGCTTAGCGGTCGTTCTACCCGAATACCTTTGTAAGGAGAAATGGGCCTGGCCCCTCCCCTCTCCAACGGCACACGAGAGGCTTCTTGATCCTTCTTCGCGTTTACATATACCCGACCTCTTAAGCATTGGCAGACAACCGCGAGTAATATCTTCCATAGAGACATATAATAGTATACTGCTGTGGGCCCGCTCTTGCTCTGTGCGCTTCATCCATCTCTTCGAATACTCGCGCGAGGAGTACTGCGGACCTTGCTTGCCCTGCGCTGCCTCTGGCGAAGTCGCAGCCTCACTGTCGTCTTCGTAATTCGGTAGTAGCGGGAAAAAGCGTAATAGGGGATCGAGCTCTGTGAGAATCTATTGCGCGTTGAAGGTGCCGGGTAGAGGTGTGCTCGAAGGTCTATACCACGATTGTCACAGGGAGATATCGCGTGTATGCGGTGTTGTCGGAAGGAGGTGTGCTAAGGGCTTGTTGGGCTGCCTCATGCAGCGCGATATGATCAATGTTGGTGTTGCGATAGGGTAAGAACCGTAAGATACATGTTAAGGTAGATGTAGTAGACTGAGAAATACATAGAACTATTGACGTCGCAAAAAGTTGAGGTCATCTCACAACCTTGTCGCATCCACTTTTCTCCCCTTGGAGAACAAACTCACTCGATGTGATGTGCACACCACTTGATATGCTCTGTCAGGACTTCCGGGAATCATTGTTATTGATGCCACAGCTGATGTGCAAGGTAGGCATGCCTAGAGTATTCTAAGGCCTCCTCGAACGAGCATTAAAGTCAGCGGAATTGTATCCACCTCTCGGTACTCACTCTCACGACAGCCGGCCCATGTCTACGCCAGTGATGCCACCTCATGTGATTACAGTATGACCAATATCTGAGCTCTCAATGGCGCAATTGGAGCTCCTTTCGAAACATATCTATCCAAGTCATCATCAACATGGCTGAGCAGGGTGCGGGCGACGCTGCAGACGAGTTGAGAGACTTTGATCTGAACGAGTCCATCGATACCAGCAAAGGTTTGCGAAGCGGCCTCACCAGGTATACTCACATTATCTCGTGCTACCTACATGACATCCGAACTGACATGACCTGGCTCCTCCTGTCAGCTATGGCGATACGCACTTCTCACTCTTCCTACGGAAAGTCTTCATCAAAGCCGCTGGATATGGCGAGGACGCGTTAGCAAGGCCACTTATTGGCATAATCAACACCGGATCCGGGTTCAATCCATGCCATGCAAACGTGCCTCAGCTTATCGAAGCGGTCAAGAGAGGTATCCAGCTCAATGGAGGGCTTGCAATCGATTTCCCGACCATCAGTCTGCATGAGATGTTTGCAGCTCCGACAAGCATGTTCTTACGGAATTTGATGGCCATGGACACCGAGGAAATGATCAAAGCCCAGCCCCTGGATGCATGTGAGACAAATGTACCTGGTCATCGTAGGTCAAGCAACTGACTGTATACAAGGCGTCATGATAGGAGGCTGTGACAAGACCATTCCAGCACAGTTGATGGGCAGCATCTCCGCCAATAAGCCTGTCATCTCTCTAGCCACAGGGCCGATGATGCCAGGTTCTTTTCGAGGTCAACGAGTTGGCGCGTGTACAGACTGTCGATCTTCGTGGGCCGCATATAGGCGAGGAGATATGGATATCGAGGATATAAAAGATATCAATGAGGAGCTGGCACCTACCGTGAGACTGAGCATATCGGCAATACCAAGGCTGAAGCTGACTGTCTATAGGCCGGCACTTGCGGCGTTATGGGCACTGCTAGGTGAGTCTTGCCATGTGCGAAGCTTTGCGCGATGCTAATAATGTACCAGCACCATGGCTTGTGTTGCTGCGGCCTTGGGCTTGATGCCCCTGGGTGGAGCATCAGCGCCAGCCGTCTCTGCAGCTCGAATGCGTATAGCAGAGGAGACTGGCGCTATAGCAGTATCAGTGGCTGCTAATCTATCCTTGCGAAGACCACAAACCATTCTATCGAAGGAGTCCTTCCTCAACGCCATCACTGTTCTGCAATCCATAGGAGGCTCCACCAACGCAGTAGTCCATCTCATGGCAATCATAAACCGTCATCCAGATGTAGCCGGTCAAATAACGCTCAAGACCTTTGACGAAGCAGGTCGCAAGACTCCGTTACTGGTAGACCTCAAACCGAGTGGCGACAACTACATGAACGACTTCCACAACGCAGGCGGAATGCTAGCACTTTTGCACACGCTGCGTCCACTTCTATACCTCGAAGCCAAGACCATCACAGGCAAGACTCTGGGCCAGACTCTAGACGCCACGCCATTCAAGACATTTCCCTACTCGAAGGAATTGATCCGCTCTCTGGATAATCCTCTATATCCACACTCGGCTCTCGTGGTCCTATACGGTAATCTTGCCCCAAATGGCGCAGTCCTGAAAGCTTCCGCATCGAAAGATCAAAATCTACTCGAATTCTCCGGTCCAGCAGTCGTGTTTGAGAACACGATTGATCTGGCGAAACGAATCGATAGTGAAGATCTGCAGGTGACCAAGGATTCCGTCTTAGTTTTGAAGGGAATAGGTAAGAAACTACATCTTTTAAAGAAAAGAGCGTTGATATATGCTGACCCCGTGATGTTCGTACATACAGGTCCCATCGGTAACCCAGGCATGCCCGAAGCGGGAGTCATACCCATACCCCGCAAGCTCAAAGGTGTCTCAGACATGTTGCGATTGTCAGATGGGCGGATGAGTGGTACTGCTGGTGGAACCATAGTTCTACATATATCGCCAGAGTCTGCCATTGTAGATTCTCCGTTTGGAATTGTGCGAGATGGCGATATCATTCGCTTGAGTCTTGAAAACAGATTATTGGAAATCGATCTGAGTGATCAAGTCATTGCGGAGAGAATCGACGAGCGACGAAAGGCGTTGGAGGCTGGTGGGAAGGGGTTGCAGGGTAAGAAGATCGTGAAGCCGCAGAGAGGGTATAGGGGTTTGTACGAGAAGTCCGTCAATCAGGCTGAGGAGGGGGCTGATTTTGATTTTCTGACTGCGAAAGGTGTAGCATGATTATCTGCCTGGAGGATTCCTCTCGCATACTCCTCGGTTTCTTTATATTTCCAGTCTTTCCGTCGTTTTACAGGCCTGCATGCTGATGCTCTGACCGGAGTTTAAAATGTCCTCCCCATCGCCAAGACCCGAAACAAACACGCTAAGGAAGCGAATGACGACGCGTCTGATGGTCCATCCCGGAGCTTGTCCGAGTCCCAAAGGCCGGAGATGTAGCATACATGTAGCGTACTATGTACATGTAGATACACATCTGCCATTGACTCCGCGTCGAAGTACATCTGTATGTCTCTGATCCCATTGCCGCGCTCTTCTCTTCCTTGTCATGAACCTTTCAGCCTCTTCGAAGCACATGCGACTTCTCCCACGAGTCCAACAGCTACAGCTACCCTCACAGCTCCAGCGCATCCCACGATATTCCTCTTCCTCCATCACCAACAGAAAATCCCTCTCGACAACGACTAGGACGACAACGACAACGACAACGACAGCGACAGCACAAGCATCAGCATCAGCAACCATGACAACAATATCCATATCCCCACCCACGCAGCCTTCTCCCCAACCCACCAACGCCCACCTCAAACCCCACCACAACCCACACGGCAAAGGCTTCATAAACCCCTGGCCCTCATGGCGCGACATGGACATGTGGTCGATTTTCAAATGGGGCGTCCTAGGCGGATTGACA
>AWYF02000619.1:0-60368 GCA_000504405.2 Mycosphaerella sp. Ston1 | reverse complement strand
TCTCTAAGCCTAGTAAAACTTTGTTTATAGTACAGCGAGGTTAGCTTAGCGAAATGGAACGTACACCCTAAACCTGAACTCTATTGTAGGGTGCACCAACCCAAGTACACCTGACTGAGCACTTTGACACTTGAATACACCCTTGACCGTAGACTCGTTCCCCCGTAAGCAGGCCATATGTGGCTATATGTGGCTATATGCTGTCTATTATGCTGCATCGTAAATGCTGCCTTTCCTTCCCATTCTCTGTGTGCCTGAGGCTTCCCAATCCACTCGTGCTCTGCCCAGTCACGCTAACGCACGCCACCCGACTCTATATCATATCATTCACTTATCGCTGCCATCAGTACTGACCACAATCACATGTACCTACTAAGACGAGGCCGACATCCAACTGCGTATTCTCTAATTACAGTACGCTTGCACGACGGATGCATACCTTCCATTAGTCATGATATGTGCTGCCTGGGAAGTTCGTGAACGGCCATCTGCTCAAAGCATCTCCACCTCCACCTCGATCGTCCCCCGCCTCCGCCACCACGACATTCGTCGTTGATACAGAACTGACGAACCCGGCCGGAACATGAATCCGCTGCAGCTGTTAAATCCCAAAGCTTTTGCGAAGGAGAACGCCAAGTCGGCGAAGAAGACGCCCAATTATGGTACGTGTCACTCTCGTGTCCTCTTTCCAGCCAAGTAGTTCGTGAGCTTCACTTGAATCTTCCACGCGCGCGGTGATGCACCACCTCGCTGCTTCACTTCACTTCACTCACCTGCGCGTCGTCAAGGCGGCAGCCACCCGTCAGTCTCTAATCTCACTCTGGACTGAACGACATTTCTTGCAATATCGTCTTACCTGCAACCACCACCACCACCCCCACCACCACCATTTCCACTTCTACAACAAGCAAGCAACAAACAACCCGCCTTGCACATCATTGTCCTTCACCACCATACTTCTTCCATCACCCACCGCCACCGCCACTCCTGAGATACATGGTCGCATCTTCACCCAAGCTGTGGTGTTCATTGCGTCTCTTTGCCGCCGTCGACAAGCACGATGGATTTCTTCAGCCCCCGCCCCCTCGACACTCACACTGACTTCAACCAACTGTCTCTGCCTACCACTCAGCTCACCATGACAGGTCCACAACAAATGCGGAAACCTCCGCCCTCTCAGCAGCCTGCCTACGACCCAAGGTCTCTGCTAGACCCGAGGGCCGTCGCGGCTTCGCAAGATGGAGTCCAGAACAGCTCGCAACTCGAATCGACAAGCGATGCCACCGAAGACACCCGATACAATACTGCGCGCATGATTGAAAACCTCCATGGCGTTCAAGAGCGCGATGCGCCCATGATGAAACGTAAAGCTGTTGCCACTGATGAAGACGGATCAGATGAGGAGCGCAAGAAGCAGAAGACCGTACAAGCCAACGCTAACAAAGGTGGTCTTATTAGCGACCACCTCAAGCAGGAGCGGCGCAACATGGCTGCCAGCGCGATCGATCTCACCAACGATGACGCCGACGACGAGGTCATCGAGCAAGGTGTCTCTGTCGTTACTACTTCCAAGACTTTCGAAGACGAGGAGGTGTGCCTGGGGGTGTTTGATACTACTGCCAACGTTCATCGCGTACCGAGCGTTTCGAGCTCTTCCGGTATTCCAAAGTCTCACTGGCCCAATAGTCGCATTACGTACAAGCGAGACGACTCGTCCAAATCAAAAATCATCCACCTAATCGACAATGCCGGCGCACGATTTGGTCACATAGATATGAGAGCTGCGGTCGCGCTTTCTCCACTCATGGATGGCGAGAACGTCAACCACATGCGTTGCCGCATGTATCTCCTCAATCGTCCGAAAAAGCCCAACGAGTCACCGGGCATGAGAGTAAGGGATTATGACCAGAAGACTCGTGTGATGAAAATCGCTGACCAATTGTTTGCAGACATCTCAATCACTCAAGATTTCGGTGACCATGTTTTGTCCACGCAAACTGGCTTCAAAGATCGGCATGTGGCTATCGCGACACCAGCTCTTTTTACGTACACCTCAGGGCTACACCGGCAGGGAGGTCGTCAACCCTCAACTTCCGGTAAACTACGCGCCCGTCGCCAAAGCTGGTGGATATCAGCCTCACAGATCGTCTGGAGCGAACCATGTGCCCCGTACTACTGAGGAAATAAAGCGCGAGGCCGAGACCATGTTTGACAACCTGGCGAAAGACGAGGATCTTCCAGCTATGGAGAGCAACCCCGAGGTCATCTCCACGCCTTTGATGCCGCATCAAAAGCAGGCTTTGAAGTTTCTCATGACTCACGAGCGAGACTACGATGGAGAGGAGATCCCAAGCCATTCACTGTGGAGATCTAAGCTGAAGGATAATGGCCAGCCTACTTGGTACCATGTTATCACGGGTCTCGAGATTTATGAGAAACCAGAGCCCGTACAAGGCGGCATTCTGGCAGATATGATGGGCCTTGGTAAGACGCTGAGTATCCTGGCGCTCATCGCAGCAACGAAATCTGAGGCAGCTCGGTTCCGCCAGGAGCGGCCGGTCGACGATGATGTCGATCGTAACGCTCGCGGCACGTTGATCATCTGTCCCAAGTCCGTGCTTTCGAACTGGCAAGAACAGATAATTCAGCATACTGTGCCGGGAAGCATCACCGTCTACGCGTACCACGGATCCAACCGAATGCAGGACACTAGTAAGCTGTCCAGGTACGATGTTGTTCTTACATCATACAACACAGCTGCGGCTGAGCTTCAGGATGGCAATCGCATAAGGAAAGCACTCAGCAGGCTCAATTGGTTCCGCATTGTGCTCGACGAAGGCCACCAGATTCGGACACAGACGACAAAGGTCTCCAAGGCTTGCTGTGCGCTTTACGCTCAACGCCGTTGGGCAGTCACTGGAACACCGGTGCAGAACTCCCTCTACGACCTGGGCGCGCTGATCAAATTCTTGCGCATTCAGCCGCTGGACCACCCTCAAACATGGACCCAGTACATCATGTCTCCGTTCAAGAATGGAGACACAAGCGTTATCCAGCAATTACAGCTTCTGGTAAGCAGTATTACCCTCCGTCGCGGAAAGAAGACCATCGGTCTTTTGGAGCGCAACGAGGAGATTACTCGCCTTGACTTCAGCGAGTCCGAGAAGTTCCTTTACAAGGCATTTGCCACCACCTGCCGTACACACTTTCACAACATCACAGGAGGTGGCAATCAGCTTCGTGGGAAAGCGTACGCTCACGTCCTGAAGTCTATTGGCCGTTTGCGCGCAATCTGTGCCCATGGGCGTGAGATGCTCAACGAGGAAGATATGAAAGAAATCGAGGGCGAAGACCAGAGCAACGCAATCATCATCGATGTTGGTGATGAACCCGGATTTGGCGACGAGGATGACTTCACTCCCGACAGCCAAGCCTACAGTCTCTTCAAGGTCATGCAAGACAGTGAGATGGATAAATGTACACTGTGTAACCGCAAGCTTGGGAAGCAAATCGCCTCTGACGACGTTATCGATCTCAACAATGAGAGCGACGCAAGCTCCGATGATGAAGAGCCTGACGAGGAGCAAGATCTGCTAGCTTATCTCACACCGTGTTTCCATCTCATCTGCACACACTGTAAAGAGCAGTGGGACGTGGCATGCCAGGAAAGCTTGACTGTGGATCGACATTACACCTGCCCGTACGATGAGTCGTATCAGCATATCGGCATGAAGCCACTCACTCGACATGGCTACGAACATCATCTGGACGAAAAGAAGCAGTTGGAGAAAATCCCCACGGCGGCGAAGTGGGATGCCGAAAGCTATGGCGGCCCTCACACGAAAGTCAAGGCACTTTTGCACGACTTGGAAGAGTCTGTAGTCGAGACCAATGCCCTCCCGCCGGGAGAGCCGCCAGTAAGGTCTGTCGTCTTCAGTGGATGGACTTCATACCTCGACCTCATTGAATTTGCACTCAAGTCCCGCAACATCGGCTATGCACGCCTCGATGGCTCCATGTCCATCAAGCAGCGCACTCAAGCCATGGACACGTTCAAGACAGATGATCGCGTGGTTGTCATGCTCGTCTCGATCAAGGCTGGTGGTCAAGGACTCAACTTCACCGCCGCCAACAAGTGCTACGTAATGGAGCCTCAGTTCAACCCTGGTGTTGAAGCACAGGCAGTTGACCGTGTCCACCGCCTGGGTCAGACTCGTCCAGTATTCATCAAGCACTTCATCATGAATGACTCGGTCGAAGAGGGCATCTTGAAGCTGCAGAGAAAGAAGGAAGCGTTGGCGCAGATCAGCATGGACAAGAAGAGGAACAAACTGGAGGAGAACAAGGCGCGTATGGATGACCTCAGAGAACTTTTCAAGTAGAAAGAAGAAAAAAAGAAGACCCCAGACAAACTTGTGGTGACTACAATAAAGCTGGAGCGATACAGACTGGCCAGGAAGGAGATTTTGGTTCAAAAAAGGTGCAAAAAAGGGCTCTACATTACGCGCAAGGGCAGGTTGCTCAGTGACCCTAGTATTCGGCACAAAGCATGGCTCTTCAGCATGATAGCATGCTCATTAGGTCTACGGACAACACGCATAAGCCAGCAGCAGCTCATAGCACGAAGATAACATCTCAATGCTGTTGATGACCAATTAGCTGCATTCGCTCGCATAACTGCAAGCTGGAGCAGAAGAAGAAGAAGAAGAAGAATAAGGTAACGAAGAAAACGATGTTACCACGGCCCAAAAGAAAATCCCACAACAAACCCAAATTGGACACTCACTCACTCTTTCATAGAACATCGTCTCCAGAATTCTAACAGTGACCCAAGACAGACAATGCCTAACAAACCAACTAACTTTTGAGAAAAAGAAGCCCCCCAAAAATAAAATGAAATCGTACATAGTAGCCTCCTTCGATACTACTTACTCTTTTGCGCTTGCTTCATCATGCCTGTCAGTCAGTCACCACGATCGATGGTCCTTGGGCGTCTGGTGGTCATCATCATCGGGCATGGCTGTAGTAAAGTAGTTAGGTAGTTAGGTAGTTCTAGTTAGTTGGGCTGTAGGTACATACATGGTACCTTCCCGAGTCGTCTTCTCCGCAAGCGCGTGGCTCTCTCTCTCTTGTCAGATGCGTGCACGGGGCAGAGCCGCTTGTTGTTTGTGTGTGTGCTCTGTCTGTTTCTTCTCGTGTCGCTGTGTGTGATGCTCTGTGTGCTGTTTGTCTGTCTGTCTGTCTGTCCGTCTTGTTATCTGTTGGTGCCATTAGGCAGGGTCCGAGTTACTGAGAATAGGTGTCGTTGTTGCTTGAATGGCTCGGCTCGACTGGAGCTTCCATTGCGTTGTTAAAATACAGGTGCCTTCGAATTCACGTGCACTAAACTACTATGTCTGTCAAGCAGGCGCCCGAATGATCTTTTCGTATTTGATTTCTCACAGATCATGCTTCATGAAACCTTCAGCCTCCTCTGCGACCGGCTCAAAAGTATTCGGTACTTCGGCATCACTCTGAGGCACAGCACTGACTTCAGGCGTAGGCTCGACGGCATCATCCATGTTCAAAAAGTCATCCATGCCTTCCATGCCCTCCATGACCTCAAAGTTGTTCTCAAACTCATTTGACTCGGTCGCGCCTCCTACACCTCCAGCATCTTGACCAAATAGTGATGTTGGTTCTGATGGCTGAGCAGATTCGCTGACAGCTGCCAAGCCAGAAGCTTCGACAGGATGAGTCTGCTCCTGCTCTTCGGGGTTGGCGTTCTGCTGCTGGGCACGCTCTGCGCTTAGCTGGGGTTGCTGCAACTTCATACTGGCAAACCTGGCTTCTGTCTCTCTTACGCGTTTCCGGAACTGGAGTCTGTCGAGGAACAGCTTCTGACGAGAACGCTCAATTTCGCGACGTTCAGCTTGCAGAAGAGACTCCATTTCGCTAAATTGTTGCAGTTTGAGCTCTAGCTTTTGTAATTGAAGGTTAACGGCGGCAGAGACCTGGTTGGTGAGTTGCCTTTCCGTGTGCGAAGCAAGGGCTGCTGATCGTGCAGCAGTCAGACTCAGCGCAGTCGTTGGTAGGTCGTGCGAACTAGGAGGTTCGCGAGTGGCAAGAGATGTGGTGTCGTCAACGTCCATGCTGTCCTCGCCCTTGACATTTTCACCTTGGCTCCCGACTTCCACTGGCTTGTCCTTTTCTGCACCACTTGCCGAGTGCGTTTCCGCATCGATGCGTTGCTTCAGCTGTCTGCGCATCTCTTCGACGCTTTTGCCTGCTGCCTTCGCAGTTGTCGCAGGGTCGGCCAGCCCAGCCAAGAAGCCCATGACAGACATTACAGGATTGTCGTATTGACTGAAAGGAAGTCGACCACCGGATAGGTATGCCAGATCCTGCATGCCAACGCCATTTGGTGTTGGCGCATCTTCAAGATACTTGTCCTCAATCTCGAGCTGCAGGAACTTGAGCACGCACTCCTCCCTTGTCCTTGAGCCCACATGCTCTGCAACCTGCTCCCAACTGTCATCAAACATCTCAAGTCCTTCAAGAAGGAGTAGAAGCTCGGAGTCTTTCCATGGCGCTTCTTTGTCGCCTATACTTCGATAGCTCTCGTTCTCAAGTTTTGTGTAATCGGCTGATGTGGTCGAGCTGGGAAAGCGTCCCTCCTGGAAGCACAAACTGCATAGGTCGTACCGCTGATCTTTGTTAGGTTTCGGCGTGGTGGCCACAGCAGGTGGGTTCTTGGAGTTGTGGTATCGCACTCGTGTGCAATCCTTGCCGCAGGAGTAGCAGAAATACTGCTTGCCATCCTGCTTCAAGCTCTCTTCAATGCTCTTCTCGCCGTTGGCTTCGCTGCCCTCAGTCTTCGCAGGAGTAACGTCCTTGCCCTTGTCATCGTATATGTTTCTCCGCACTTCCAGGTTGAGATCGGCTTTGCCCGCTGTTGCGAGTCTGTCGGTGCTGGCGTGAGCTTTGCCAGCCGTGACAGTGTTAGCGGCGGGCTGGAGAGGCTGCAGACCGCGAGGAGTATCCGCTGTTATGCGGAAGTGTCCTGTGAATGGTGGGCCAATGTTCGATGGCCGCGTATCCGGATCAATCTGTGGATCTCATTAGCTCGCAAATTCAGGGCTATGCTGCGGTTCGTATACCTGGTAGTTGATGAGTCCCCATTGTTCCAAGAAGGAATGAACTCGCATGATGGCGCAAACGTCCCCAGCCAAGTTCCTCCTGCAAGCCGTGACTGTCAGGTACTCGGACGGATTGAGACGATACGTGTTGACCATGAAGTCGCGGTAGTCCTTGTAGACGGCTGGTGTCTTGCTCCGATTACGGTTGTTGAAGAATTCTGGCAGTGCTTTGCGCTCCAGATTGTGAATCTCATGCATGTCAAACCACGCGCTGTATGAGGGCAGGATAATGGCGTGGTTCTGATCGATCAAATGTGATCGCGCAGACTGCTCGGTCACGGCCTTTGCCTGTGCAGGTGCAAGAGTCGCTCCAGGCGCAGCAGCCGCGTCTTTGGTGTCGCCCATCTCCTCGTCCTCCCCAGCCTCTTCAGCGTTCTCAGGCGCAGGCGCGTCCGGCGCGTCCAGCGGATTGTCTGATACTGGCGGCGCTGCGTCGGCTGATTCGGGCTTCCCGGTTTCCGGTTGTTCTGTTTTGGCAGGCTCTGTGTCCTCTGCCATGGACGTGTCCTGGTCTTGACTCTGCGCATTCTGCTTGGCGCCCTTCTCGATGGCTGC
Source organism: Mycosphaerella sp. Ston1 (assembly GCA_000504405.2). Lineage (NCBI taxonomy): Eukaryota > Fungi > Ascomycota > Dothideomycetes > Mycosphaerellales > Mycosphaerellaceae > Mycosphaerella > Mycosphaerella sp. Ston1. The sequence goes on along the minus strand of AWYF02000619.1, from coordinate 52,635 downwards.
ATTTTCGGCGTGTATCAGCTCGTCCGAGGCCTCTCCAGGCGCATTGGCGTCTTCGTTTGCGAACTCGAAGTCCATTGCGGTGGTGCGTTGCGGCTGAGCTGAAAGATAGAGTCGTGGTGCGATCAGCCAGCCTCGTCAGCAGCGCACTTTTTCGGATCTCGGTAAAGGCGGCACCGGTCGCGTAAGTGTGAGGATTCCAATGCTGTGCAGTAAAAAGCGGGAGGGACAGCGTGCGAGATGTTGTTCGATGTTTTGTGGGCGCGGTTGGGTTGGATGCACCTGTGAAGCGTGGAGAGGAGAGAACGCGTTGTGTCGGCAGATGCCGTAGACCTAACACAGCTACCTTATAGCCTATATGCACTCTTGGCACTATACAACAGAAACTATAAAAGTGCTAGCTTGAGTGCCAGATGAACGCTTGCTCAACAACTGCATCTCAAGATGTTATGCATAAGGGAAATGATGATCTTGCACATATAAGAGTACATACTGGCCTCGGTAGTCACAAGCCCTGCTTTGTGCGCGCGTTTCTGACTCTCTCTGGTGTTCAGGCCCACCCACAAGTTCCTAAGGATATGGCCTGGATTCTTGGACAGAATAGAATGCGGCGAATGTCCTGAGAGAGGCACTACATATATCTGATAAGCTTCTTATTCCACCCCATCATTATCCAATCTCAAGAGGTCGAGAATCTCCAACCCGCAGCGCTCTTCGTGGACGAAGTCTTCTCGTCCTCGGTATTCGACCGATTCAGTCTCAGCTCTCTCAATCCGCCCGATGGCTGTGAATTCCTGATCGCATATGATGCCGCTGCTACCGCGCCAGGATTGGGAGGTACAGCAACAGTTTCGACTTCTTCGCTACTCGCGCTACGTTGTCCGTACCACCCGGTCTTCCTTTTCTCAGCTGCCCATGAACCCCACGAGCTCAGATATGCACCAGCTCGTTGGCTAGCAGCAGCCACACTTGCCTGAGCTTGTTGCATATCTGACTTTTGGAATCTACTCTGCTGGGCAGCATCATTCTCGGCGTTTTGTGCATCAGCCGCCGCTGCAACTCTTGCTTCCTCAGATCGCTTCCTCTGTGCTTCCCTCATCACCTGGAAATCTGCCGACAGTTTGTTGAATGCAGATGCCACTTGCGTGCGGCCATCTGCCAAGCGCTTGCCAACGACCTCTCTCGTTTGGCTGAAGCGTTCGTCGAGATGTAGCTCTGAAATCTGGACAGCCAATCGACGCTGCACATCTTCGATGGTCAATCCACCCGCCATGGGATGACGGGGCTCCACGATGTCAAAGAGCTGGCTATCGGTCGTTCTATTCCACAACTTGTAATTCTCGGATTGTTGCCAGATTTCCACGAATGATAGGGAGAAATCTGAGGCGGGATCGCCTTCGATATCCGCGACGAGCAATTTGGAATCACTGTCCTTGTGTGTTACCACGTATTCGTGGTACTTTGTGGCTGACAGGAGTGCTATCAAGTACTCTTCAAATTGGAGTCTGATGAACTCTTCGCTTCCAGCATAGCCGTGAGTGGTAGGCCGACCTGGGTCAAACGAATCCCACGTATCATTTACTGATTGCGTGAGGAAGTCAATCCACCTCCTATCTGCCGTGGTCAACGCCAAAGCATTCTTCAGTGCTGGGTTGAGCACTTGCACGTTATCCTCGTCTAAATTGACCAGCAGATCGCAATACTTGTCCTTTTGTTGTAACAGCAGACTATTCGTGCTCCCCACAACATAGCTTTGTGTATTGGCATCCGTGACCATGTCCAGCTGCTGAAGTGGTGTATATGGCCCAAACATGGACCCTTTCCCAAACAATTGCAATGGCAGTCCGATATATGCCAACAAAGACGCTCGATCGCTTGTGCGGACAGAGTCCGGCCTTTGCAAGGTCTCCGCATAACGATCCATGACTGGGTCAGCGCAGTCACGCAGGCTACGGACTAAGCCTGGAATCAGCGAGATGAGCGCAAACTGAACCTGACACACCCGTTCGCATTGGGAGCCGAAGAATAAAACCTGCAGTCCACTGTCAGCTGACAGCAATTGAAAAGGCTAAGGTGTATATCTTGCCATACTTTCTGCTGCAATAGCAAGCATTTCAGCATAACCAGTGTCTGCCACTTGAATGTATGTAGAAGCTCCCTCAAGCTAAGGCCAAAGTATTGGTCTCTTTCATCCTCGTTCCTCGCAACATCTTCAGCTAGATTCTCTTGAAAGCGCTGCCCGCATCGTCAGCAATTATGCTATGAGCAACTCTTGACACTGTCACCACTGACCCACCTGCAGTATTTCTAGATCTCTGAAGTCTTTCTGCGCGAACCAGGCTCTTGTCACAGCACTAAGCTTCTCACGCAGCGCACTGAACCCTTCTGGTCGATCTGTAATCACAACTACGGCCTTTTGCACAGCGCTCCGGGTCACCTCCTCGCTCTTCCACGTGAGAGTGCTCGAATCGATCTGGTGCATGCAAGATATGCCAAACACAGAGCTTGGCTCAATGTCCTTCCCTGCTGCAGTGGTACTGCCTTTGTGTACGAGACTGAAATACGAAAACTCCTCCTCGTTCTGATGTGCGCCGTCAGGCAAAGCCATATAAGGTATGAGACCCCAGTCATTCGTAGTAACGGGATCTGTGCCATCTTCTACGCCTATCCAGTGCTCGATCTCGGGGCCACGATGGTGATTGAAGTCCACCACGCAGACCAGAGGCTTGAAATTATCCTCCCGCGGCTTCGTAGTACCACTCCTCGCAATATCCGGCGGTGTAGTTGTAGCCATGATCGCTAGCCCCAAGGATGATATCCGCAGCACAAGGAGCTGCTCCGAGCCTCGACCGCGCTGGCGGCGGAAGCATGTGAGTCGCAGTGTGCAAGAGTAAGGTATGATGGCGCAGCACTTTTACTTGGAGAAGCCGGAGGATTGTGTCTAGTCTAGAACTAGAACTATCGAGAACGGCGCAATCTCAGGCTCGGCGGAAGAGGAACTTTGTGCCTTCGAGTCACACATGGTGCGACATCTTGCGCGGTGTTGTATCGAACCATACGTAGGTACGGTAGGCGAGAAATGGTTGCTATACATGTATGTACATACATACGTCCAGCGCATAACCATCAAGGGTATGCCTCTTTCGTCGAACTGCAGACGCAGGGTCTTGAGCTCGACGGGCACGGGCGGTGTGCAATGCCAAGTGCGAAGTAGTATACATACTTACCTAGAACTACATGTACCTTTGTAGGACACATCCAGAGGACAAGGAGGTGACGTGTAGGCGAAAGTGCTATACAAGCATGGAGATGCTCGGTCCCGTGGAAGTAATTCACGTGAGCTTCCGATGTGCTAGATACTTACATACCGTATGTAGATACCTTACCTTCAGGCATCAGGTATGGATCGATATTCTGCTCGACAACGTGAACATGTTGCGCATCTCGAACAACTAACTCCATCGGTCTGCGCTATGAGCTTTTCAGCTTTTCAGTAAGTTCTGGCACCTTTTCGAACAAATCTCCCACCAGTCCCACGTCTGCCACTTGGAAGATGGGTGCATCTGGATCTTTATTGATCGCCGCAATCACTTTCGAGTCCTTCATACCAGCCAAATGTTGGATGGCACCAGATATACCAGCACACAGATATAACTGTGGTGCAACATTCTTTCCCGTCTGACCAACCTGCAAGCTGTTGTCTGCAAACCCAGAGTCCACCGCCGCTCGACTCGCTCCAATCGCAGCACCAAGCGCATCTGCGAGTGGTGGCATAAGCTTCTCAAACTCTTCCTTACTCTTCAACCCTCGCCCTCCACTGACCACCTTCTCCGCAGTGGCCAGATCAGGTCGATCACTCTTGGCCAGGTCTTCAGACACCCATTCTGTAGGGCATTCGGCTTTGGGATCTGTGCCCTCTTCCACAGTAGCACTTCCGCCCTCTGCAGCACCAGACGGGAAAGCCGTGCCTCTCACAGTCACGATCTTAACATTGTCTTCGCTCTGAACCGTAAGGATTGCGTTTCCAGCATAGATGGGTCTGACAAAAGTATCTTCACTTTCGATATCCGTAATATCACTAATCTGTTGCACATCAAGCAAAGCAGCGACACGCGGCATCAGATTCTTCCCAAATGCTGAATGCCCGGCCACGACATGTGTATAGCCCCCCTTTTTGATATTTTCCACGAGCAGTGGTGCAAAGTTCTCAGGTAGCCCTTTATCGTACGCGCCGTTATCCACGTATATGACCTTTTCTAGTCCTTCCACTTTGGATGCCTCGTCTGCAACCGCCTTGATATTGGAGCCCGCCACGAAGCCGTGTATGCTGCCTCCGAGTTTCTGTGCAGCGGAGATCGAGGCCAGTGATGACATGTTTAGCTTGCCCTCTCTTTGTTCCAGAATTGCAAGAGTCGACGCGAGGCGGCGAAGTGCTTCCCGAGGCATTGGTCGAATTGCTGGCATAGCACGCTGTTGCCTGAGACACGTTGCTGCTTGCCGCATGGCGCCATTTCGCAGAGGAGCGACCATACTGGTGGTGTGAATTTGTGTACACTGTGTCTACAACGGGTGGTGTTGTGAGTGTCACGAAAGAAGAGGCGTCATGCTATAGAACTAAGGTAACCTGGAAAGTATAGTTCTGAGGTTCTAGGTAAAGCCGAGGTCGCTCATGGTCTCCAATCACGATCAATCGCAGAGCCGGTAGCATTGACATATGATCGCTACTCGCGTGGGACACATTTCTACCAAATGCTTCTCGCCTTGTTTACTCAGGTTCAGGTTATTCATAGGGACTACTAAATAGGCTGATGGCACACTCCTGGTTTCTGTACATGCACATCCTCCGCTGCTGCGTGATACCTACGTCCACCGCGGGCGCATTCGATTCCATATTCAGTTCAATCCTGCTGCTGAGCGACGATTGCTGAGATCTGCCGCACGCATATCACCTGAGCATCATGCTACTAATGAGGGCCAGCTTTGGCCGCCGGAAGGTGTAATATCTCGTTCCGACTCCGGGACGCCTGTGCACCGTCCTATGCCTGTATCGTGGATGTCGTGAGTTTCTCTTATGCAGCTCCGTTTTCCGTAAGACCGCCTGCAGCAGTCGGGTCATTTCCTTGGTCGACATTATGGTAGTCAAGGATCTCCGAGTACCTGTCACACAAAACGAGTCAGCAGCTATACGACGCATGTTGCATGAAGCACCACAAGCATACATCATGATTTTCCATGTGTCCACGGGCAGATCGGCGTCGTTGAAAGACCAGTCAAACTTTTCTTCCGCCTCTGGTTCATCGGTAGGATCGTGGTAAGGTGCAAGGTATGGGTCTGCAAGAGCCTCTCCGGCCTTCACACGTTTTCGTGGATCGAAGACAAGCATACGCTCGAGGAGTTCAATGGCTAGAACTGTTAGCAGATGGCATAGCCCCAATTTCGAGCCGGAACTTGAGCTTACCCTGTGGGTCAGCGTTCTTGAACTTGTTCTTCAGTGGCTGGCGTTCGCGCTTTGGCAGAGATTGCACGAATCTCAAGGTCTGTCGGTGCCGTCAGCAAGTCATATCTTGGCACCACAGTCCAGGCTACTTACATTCTCGCTGCAGATTGTGGAAATAACATCATCTGGTGGTGTACCCAAGAGCTCAGTGATGATGGAGAATTGGTTGACGTGGTCTTTGCCTGGGAACAAAGGCTTGCCCTCCAACATTTCTGCGAAGATGCAGCCGGCGCTCCAAATGTCCACCTCCACGTCGTACTTTTGCCATGTGAGCATGATTTCAGGGGCTCTGTAGTAACGCGTAGAAACGTAGCCAGTCATCTGTGGGTCTTGAATGCGCGCAAGTCCAAAATCGCATATTTTCAGGTCACAATTCTCATTCACCAGAATGTTCGATGGCTTCAGATCCCGGTGGACGACTCCCGCCGAATGCACATATTTGAGACCACGCTAACACTTGTCAGAGCTGCTGTTGCTCTAGGATATGGGGTGCTCACCAGTATTTGGTACAAAAAGTACTGAATGAACTGCTTCTCCAGAGGTCGTGAGGTAAGGAGCCGGTGCAGGTCCGTTCCGAGCAGTTCGGTCACGAAATAACTGCGCGAGAAGAATAAGCCCAGTTCGTTATCAGGTCCAGCTTACCAACGTACATATCCTCCAGAGGTGAGATGAAAATATCGCTGAGGGAGATGACCTGCGCTCAGATCAGTGATTGGCCGTGCCGTAACCCCCGAGTGTGCTGCATACATTTTCGTGCTTCAGATGTTTGAGCAGTTTCAATTCTCGGTACGTCCGCTTCGACAGAACTGGTGTGCTGAAAGGCTTCATTATCTTCTTTACAGCCACGGCCTGTCCTGTAAGCTGATCCTTGGCCGAGCTACGTGCTCGTTAGTCCCAAATCTCAACACCGTCGTCTCTTGCGATCTACGCACCATACGAGCCCAAAGGCTCCCATGCCCACTGGCTGCAGATCGGTGTATCTACGCTCGTCAGTCCTCACTCCGTCGTCTTTGTGTGTTGTTGTGGCGCTGTATCCGCTCTCTTGCCACGAACCTGCTGGTGATCTCGAACGTCGTGCCAAAGATCTGGGCACGTACGAATTCCGCCATCGTGAGGGACTGCTTCGCGCTCGCTCGGGCGGTGGAAGAAGGGCGGTGTGTTCGAGTATGGGGGTGGGGATTCGTTGTAGGGAAACAACAGGTTGAGTTTGGTGTTTGGAGGGGCTCGGTCGCGATCGAAGATTTAGTACCGGCTTGCACGTGGCGCTTGTGCTACTTCCACGAAGCAAAACTCTCTACTTCGTCCTGGTTCTCCTGGCTCACTTCGAGTCCTGATGTTGGCCTGATTGCCTGCTTGTGGCGGTGTGTTGCACGAGATGGATGCAAATGCTGGCCGAGCCACTCGAGACAGCAGAACTACCTGGTACGTCGCGGAGCTGATCGACAGCAGCGGGCCGACAAGAGATCTGTATGGTCGAACCTCACGAAGGACGGGGTATTCAAGAAGCAGTCGGCTACGGGAGGCAGAACAAAACGGAGAGGAGTCTTCTTGATGAGAACATACACACGAGCTTGTTGAGCTTCCTATCTCCAGCTTATTTTCGTGCGGTCGTCATCGAGACAGGCTTTGGCGGTCTGCCATAGTGAAGCCGAGTGACGGTCTCGACTCCGGCTATTGTGCTTCAATCTGCTCCAACCAGTAGGAGGCCTTGCTTCGTGCTATCTCAGACGCTCGCTCAGAACTTCAACTTCATGCCCGTGATGTCATGGAAGACCACGCACGCATATTGTATGCCCACGACATTAACTCGTTGTGTGCCTTGCTCTGCGCTTTGCTACTATATGTAATATTAGACGAGGACTGCGTTCATGAGCCCGTATACCACTGCAAATGTGGGCCACGCTAGATCTAGGTACATGTACTCGGAGAAACACGATGAAAGTGGCTGATTGTTATTTATACGCAAATGACTAGATGACTCCCGCGACTCCCTTCGACATTGGATTCAGGTACAGCCTTTCCAGTGCCGTAGAACTACTCCGTACATGAGCGGGCAGGTGTGCCTAAAGTCGACAAAGCTGGTAGGACTATCAATGGAGTACGGCCAGTATAGGCTCTATATCATTCTCCAGCTCCGATTCGGCCCATCATATGGACATTGGACCGGCTCATCCTGATAGTCCAATGCATTCGCATTCCGCAACATGATGGAAGGGCGTGTGACATGGAGGTGGGCTTGGTGGTTGATTCGGCACCTGCTCCACGTTGTGCGATCCCCGTTGCTCACCTAATTGGTTCCCGATAGGTACCTAACAAACGCAGGCCAGGCGCAAGAAGTTTAATCAGCCCTGCAGCATAGCCCTCCCATCTCTCCTACCCCTACCACTGCCACTGCGGTGCCAGGTGCCTTTTAGCCCATTCCTTCTGGTAAACGGCAAACGTGAGGTACATGTAGTGAACATGAGCAAGTCTTCCAGTGATCGAAAGGGAGAGACGATTTCACGCGAGGTTTGCGGGGCAGAGAAGCACTTCGCGCCGGAGATGGGAATCGGCATCTGCCGATGGATTTGATACAGGTACATTCAGTCGTCGGCCTGGTCGGGACAAGACAAGTCGACACATAGGTGGTAAGACTACGAGGCAGGTAGGCGAATTGCGGCATACTGATGAGGTGCGGCCTGCTGATTTATGCACGCAGTCTAGGATGTTGGCTGGTCCAGTGCCCTCTGGACTCGCTGTTGTAGTGGCCTGCATGAAGTAGGTGCAAAACGACATGGGCGAGATTGGATCAAGGCGGTAGGGTAGGAGGTAGGTCCAGTAGGGTAATGTGAGATATGTGTGTGACCAGAGTAGTGTCCTGGGAGTGCTCAGGAGCTGCATGTCGCTGGCCGGAACAACGTGAGGTCTGCCGAGGAGGTGATCCCCACCGTTCATGGCCTAAGCCCCAACTTAGTTGTTGGTGGTTCATCGTCGTCATGTTCGCACGGAAGCAGGAAGCAGGCGATTTGCTACATGTATTGACTGACTGAAATGTTCTGCGCCAACATGTTGCTGTGATTGAGTTGCGCAGCGACAGGCACCCAGGCCATCGAGTGTCCAACGCGTGACAGCAGAGAGTACCTACCTGTGAGTTCTGGTCTCGCGGGCACCGCAACCAGCACACCACAGCGACGTAGTAGACGTCTAACCACGAGACCAAGACCATAGGACTAGCTGCGGTGTCAGATCGTTGATGTGGGCCGACCTCGAGTTCGTCACTTGAGCCGCTCCGCTCATCCACGTCCTTGCACAATAATCTATTGGAGCTGCACAACCACCGATCTCTGTCGCACCAGGACCACCACCGCCGCCGTCTCTGCTCGCGCCCAGTGCATCCTTCGCCTCACTTCACCACCAGCGCGCGGCGTGCGGTTCGCGTCCATTCTACCGCTGCTGCTCGAACCCCGTCCCGGGCTGCCAGCCTTCGTACGCAGACATCAGTCACAAAGGGAATAAAGCCACCAGCCAGCCTCGAAGCCGTGCGCGCGCTCGCTGGCACATTCCACCCAAGCTTCCGTCTGCAAGCAGTCCGTAGCCGTCGCCGTCACAGGAAACATAAAGCACAAACACCCGACACCTCACGCCTCCAACAACATACCGGCGCGGGCGCGGCCGGCCATAGAAAGCGGTTTGGCGTTCAATTGGCCAACGCCAGAGCTCATTGGAGCTGTTGGGCTGTCCCAACACATCTTGCGAAGCAATGGGCGCGTGTATGTCGAGTGATGTACAAGATGGCGACCAGAAGAAGCGCAGCCAGATGATCGACCGTACTCTGGAGGAAGACTCGAAGAAGCTGCGGCGGGAATGCAAGATCTTGCTGCTAGGTATGGTTATGGTCCGGGGGAACGTAGGCACAAGCTGAGCTGACAATGAGCGCAGGGTCTGGTGAAAGCGGGAAAAGCACAATAGTCAAGCAGATGAAGATCATACACCAGAATGGCTACAGTGTTGACGAGCTGGCACTTTACCGGCATACCATATACAAAAACGTGGTGGATTGCGCGAAGGCACTCGTCGGCGCGATGCGGCAATTCGAGATCGAGATACAGGATCCGGCGAACCGAGAGCTGGCCGACTATGTGATGGAGTATACTGTTGATCCTGATCCGCAACAAGCGCTCGACCAGCGAATAGGGCAGGCCATCGCTAGCATATGGAAGGACCCATGCATACCCAAGGTCTTTGACCACCAGAATGAGTTCTACCTCATGGATTCGGCTCCATAGTAGGTGCAAACACCTCCGTCACGTCAGGCGATACTAACTGTCTTGTAGCTTCTTCGATGAAGTCGCAAGGATATCTGCGGCAGATTATATACCCACAGAGGCCGATGTGCTGCGAGCTCGAACAAAAACGACCGGTATCTACGAAACACGGTTCCAAATGGGCCAATTGAGTATACACATGTTCGATGTTGGAGGCCAAAGGAGCGAACGCAAGAAATGGATCCACTGCTTTGAGAACGTCACATCGATAATATTCTGTGTCGCGCTCAGCGAGTACGACCAAGTGCTGCTAGAAGAAAGCAGCCAAAACCGCATGATGGAGTCGCTTGTGCTCTTCGATTCGGTCGTCAATTCGAGGTGGTTCATGCGCACGTCCATTATCCTGTTTTTGAACAAGGTGGACCTATTCCGAGCGAAGCTTGCCAAATCCCCCCTTGGGAACTATTTTCCCGATTACTCGGGCGGCAACGACGTCAACCGTGCGGCCAAGTATCTCCTGTGGAGATTTAACCAGGTCAATCGGGCGCATCTGAATCTTTACCCACAGTAAGCCCAATGTCCGCGCGTATCCAGGGGTGGATTTTGTGCTAACTCACGTCAGCCTTACACAAGCGACCGATACTTCGAACATCCGGCTCGTCTTCGCGGCAGTAAAGGAGACCATACTCCAGAATGCACTGAAAGACTCGGGCATATTATGATAACATACCGCCATGTCTGACATTTGATACGCCATTTACAATCCGACTGATTTGGCATGACGAGGCAGACAACATCTTTTATACGATTATTCCCCTTTTTTCAGTGCTATCATTATCTACAGGATATTCCAGCGGGCGTTTGGGGTCAGGCCAGCACAGCTCGAATGCGGCAGAATGTTGGGTAACAAGGGATTGTTGTTCTTGTACTGGGGCCGGCATATTTCTGGCGTGGCTCACGCTTTGGCTGATGGAATAGGATGGGCTCGAAGCCTATCGAGTTGTTGTTCTGTGAGTGCAGATGGGAAAAAGCTGGTCATTGGCGTGGTGCATATGTACGTGCCCGCTTCGGATGATATGGACGCTGCACCGATATCTGGAAGTCGTTGTTCATATCGCGTCTGTTTTGCTATCACCCACAGACTCACGAGCTGCGACACGTTCTTGTTCCGTTTACGACTTTCGCGAGCATAGAGACTGTCAGTTGCAAAGTCTGACTGGCAGAGTAATGGACGGCTCAGGCTCAAGCGCAAAGGGGATCGATAGGCCTTAATGCTGTATGCTGTACATGAGCGAGCGAGCGAGCATACATGTGCCTGACCTTTAAGCCTGTGGTCTGGCAGAAATGGCATAGGGCTAGTAAGATGTATGCTCAGACGATACCTGTACCTAGGTAGTCCTACGCAATGTACTTGACCCTGAAGCTGTTTCTCTGTGACACATGCATGGATCTCCATCCAGGCATGTACGTTCACTTTGCCTCCCCTTGTGCAAATTACGCATACATGATGTGCATATCGTAGCGCATCGACTCGTGATGCATCATTGCATCTGGCTCGAGCACGTGTCTATCATGGTCAGACCCTGTGGTGAAGACATGTTGACATGATGCGCGAAGCGAACGATCCCTGCACAACGTGCTGCCTGATTCTAGATCTACCTGACCTTAATGTATTGTTTGTGAACCTTGTCACATCACAGCATCAAAGACGCATCGCACGCAAGCACTCACAACCAAGACCGAACCAAAGAAGCGATATCCCAGAGCAGAGCCCGTGTGCGCGCCTGGTACCACACACTACCGTAAGGTATCCAACAACTTGACGCGCTCTTTTGATCGCCCCCCCGCCTAGGTGGCCTCCCGTCACAGCTGTGCAGAACTCGGGCTGCATCAAGTAACACAAAGCTGCGGCAGAGCTCCACGAGTGCCGCGGAAACAGGTAAGGTAGGACGACTTCGGCAGACCGCTGAGACGACATTCGCGAAGTTTTCTTTGCTCAAGCAAGGCAAGTTGTGACTGCTTTACTACTACAATTTCCTTATTCGCGAGCTTGGGCGGCTTCAACAGGCCTCGAGGCACCTCATGCCTGCTGCGACCTCAAGCGCCCAGCTGGACTAAGGCTTTCGACTTCAGCATGGACGTTGCGCACGAAGCTAACGATGTAACACTTGCTTTCTCGAAGCCTTGGCCGGTCAAGGACGTGGTGTATGTTGCCATTGTGGGAGGAGTCTTTCTGGCCGCTTTGGTGGAGTGGTTTCTTTGGTTGATCGCATTCCTTTATTGCTTGGTCAAGGTCTTCGTCAAGGCCGATGGCAAAACGAAGTGGTCAATTCGGATCTTATCTATGGTGCTTATGGTGTTCTTCACCTGCATGCGACTCGTCTTCCTGCCGATCATGGTTGTCACTCTGCCTCTGCCCGCGCGAGTCGTTCAATACTTCCCGAGGGATATGGTCAGCATTCTCCAATGGTTTGCCTTCTGGTCTTTTGCAGGCCTCCTCACAGTGCCATGGCTGTTCTGTGTATATCAGCTGGTCACGCACAATGTCGGCAGAGAGCGAAGAATCAAGACGGTGCTGGACGAGCACTCGGCCCCCAAGGTGGTCATTGTGATGCCGTGCTATGCTGAGAAGCCAGAAGTCCTGCTACGCACTGTGGACTCGATTGTGGACTGCGAGTATCCCCCTTCATGTATGCATATCTTTCTATCTTTCGACGGCGACAAGGAGAACGAGCTATTCCTGAAGACGATCGACTGCCTCGGTGTTCCAATAACTCTTGAGCACTACCCAAAAAGCATCGATGTCAAATACCGACATTGCAGAATCACCGTCTCAAGGTTTCCCCATGGCGGCAAACGCAGCTGCCAGAAGAGGACATACAGGCTCATCGACAAGGTGTACGAGAACTATCTGCGAAGGAACGACAACTTGTTTATGCTTTTCATCGACAGCGACTGTATCCTGGACAAATACTGTGTACAAAACTTCATGTACGAAATGAACCTCAAGCCTGGGAGTAGGCACAACATGCTCGCCATGACCGGCGTCATTACCTCAACAACCAAGAGAAATTCGTTGATTACGGTGCTCCAGGACATGGAATACATTCACGGACAGCTCTTTGAACGATCCGTGGAAAGCGGCTGCGGAGCGGTCACCTGTCTTCCAGGTGCACTCACGATCCTGCGCTTCTCTGCGTTCCGGCAAATGGCAAAATACTACTTCGCTGAAAAGGCCGAACAGTGTGACGACATGTTCGACTATGGTAAGATGCATCTCGGAGAAGATAGATGGCTCACGCATCTTTTCATGATTGGTGCAACAGAGCGATACCAGATCCAGATGAATACCAGTGCTTTCTGCAAGACAGAAGCAGTGGAGACGTTCAAGAGCTTATTGAAGCAGCGGCGAAGGTGGTTTCTGGGATTCATCACAAACGAAGCATGTATGCTGACCGACCTACGCCTTTGGAAGCGTTATCCATTACTGCTTTTGATACGGCTGGCTCAAAACACCATCCGCACTACAGCACTGCTGTTCTTCATCATGGTCATCTCCATCATCAGCACTTCTCAAAAGATATCAAACTTGCCAGTCGGCTTCATAGCCGTCTCGTTAGGTCTGAATTGGGTGCTTATGCTGTATTTTGGCGCAAAGCTGGGCAGATACAAGATTATGCTATACCCACTCATGTTTGTGGTGAATCCATTCTTCAATTGGCTATACATGGTGTATGGCATCTGTACCGCGTACGAAAGGACGTGGGGAGGACCACGAGCAGACGCTCTGCAGGCGGACGAACGGACGACTCCATCTCAAGCAGTCGCCAACGCACTTGCCAGCGGAGACGAGCTCAATATCAAGCCTGAGACTTTCCGACCCAAAGCAGAGAGGCGAATGCCATTGATGCCTTCCGAGTCCTTAGACGGACGCTTTGCACCTGCTGAGCAAATGCCTGGCGGCTTTTATAGGCAGGGCAACAATGCAGCCGCTCCACGCTCTGATATGACTCCGCGGGCGCAAGAAAGTGTCTTACCCCGAGACAGGCATCGGGATCAGTCCCAGGACTCCGTCTCATCTGAGTGGAGCTCACGAGACTCACGAAACTCGGTTCCGATGCCACGGCGCGTGGAGAGCATTGTGGGACCTGAAATCACGGCAGCGTATCACGCTCGACAAGCGACGCAGCGACCAGCGGGCGGGGCTTTCTTTGAGACGGGACTGTTCGAGATGGAAGCAGAGTTGCGGCGCGAGCTGGAAAAGCAAGCTCAAAGCATAGAAGAAGCGCGTCATACTGCCAATCGGCCACGTTCTGTGGAGAGTACCAGATCTGATATGTCGGAACAATCGGTTGACATGCACTTTGCACCGGTGCAGCGCCTAACACTTCAACCTCGAGCGCCAAGTTGTTCGGCGCCACAACCAAAACAGCCGGCGGTGAAAGCTCCCACGCGTCCTGAAGAAGCATCGCCTCGTCGCAGCCGCTCTCCAGTCGGTTTAGCAGTGCCAGTGTTGGCACACCAATCACTAACAGGCCGGTCAGGCAGTGCGACACGAATCGGGAAAAGTCCTTTGACGCGCAAGAGCTATACTAGGCTGGCAACGGACGATGCGACATCTACGGCTGGATCTGCTAGCCAAGTTGCAGTGAGAGTGCCTACTCGATCATCGTTCGACGAGGAGACGCCCAGAAGAGGACGACGACGCAGGACCAGCATCGGCATGGATGGCCGGCGACGGCTTAGCAAGCAGCCTCGAGAGAGTCGTTCGTCGAGTAGAGCTTGAGACGACGAAGATGGATGGTGGAGGACACAGAGGGAGGCGGAGACTTTTGCTTGCACCACTGACCCGACTAGCATAAGGTATGCAAGCACTCGACTGTGAGGCCACCAAGGGCTTTGTTCATACTGTAGCCGAATTCACCACAGCAACCTGGCATAGGGATGAAGCTCACCACTCGTCGCATGCGGGCGCAATAGCAATGAATGATACAGGTAAGGTACATGTGGTGGAAAACGCGCGACGCGTCACAGTAAATAAGGTACCAGGTACATGTACCCCCCCCGAACTATTCTAGTCTCCCGGGTGCGAAAGCTTAACCGAGATGGCCTCCAACTCCATGCGGTACGACGGGACTTCACCTCCACCTTCCACCGTCCACCGCCCATCGTCCAGCATGAGAAATGCTGCTTGAGCATACTCCTCTACTGTATGCACTCTGCAGGCTCCGTGTCACACGCAACGGAATTGACCGCTTCTGTGGGACACGCCTTTGTGTGCGTGCGTGCCTGCCTTTCACGATGACGGATCCGGCCACGCATGGCAGGAGCGTTTCCATTCGAGGTGGCATTGTGTGCATAAGGTAGGTATGGTAAGGTAGGTGCATAAGGTACATGTAGGGGAGGAGTCCCAAGAACGACATGGCGGGAGTGTAGGTATAGAACGTCCGCTTCACAGGAGGAAGTCCAACATCCCGCCGGGCGCTTCTCACGTCCTCGCTCCACACGCTCCCACTGCTTTGCAAGTTCTCACACTCGCCACAGAGGCAGAAACAGATACCGCACCGGAACACCGTACGGAGCGCTGTAGGGCAGGCCTGTGTTGGGGTTCATGCTGCCGCCGAGGAGCCGAGTCGAAGCTGCCGCTCGAATTGACCATAACCGATCTGCAGCAGCCCGACCGCACCTGCCTTGTGTGAGAGTGTGAGGGTGTGTGAATGTGCTCCTCTCCGCACGCAGTACCACCTGCCTGTCGCAAGATCGCAACTGCTCCAGCCGGTCGCGGCCTCGCCCATGCACCTGCACCTGCACCTGCTCCTGCTCCTGCACCTGCACATGGCGCACGCGTAAGCTTTCCCCCTTCCCACAACACCACACGCTTCCACCCATCCCCGTCGACAACATTGTATGGCCTTGGAGGAACCTTGAAGTCATTCGCCTGGAAGCAATGGCGCCTTCGCAACCCACCCGACTGACGAAGCATCATCTACAACCGACGCTGAGAGAGCCCAAACGGAGCTTCGACGGCGGCTCCCACGATGGCCACGCCCAGCAGGCCGGCCGCTCTGCCACCACGCTCAATGCTCAGGCGTCGGCACAGTCTCTGCGCGAGGCATCACGGCCGAGCTCGCGCGACGGGACGAGACATGATCCACCACAGTCACTAGGCTCAGCAGCACACCTGGATATCCCTCGACCAGAGCTACCACGGCAGTACTCCAGCACAATTTCACCGCATGCGCCTCCCATACCTTCGCCGCTGGGTCCAATGGCCACCGTCTTCTCCAGCTCGAAATCAGCTGATCGTAAGACCAGCGATGATAGAAGATCCTGCTCTGGAGGACTCACGATACCACGACGGAGGAGTCAACCTGCAGCTGATAATAATGATGAGACTATACCATTTGGTGCTCAGACGCCGTCTCGAAGTTTTCGGCGACCGGAAGGTGCATCCTATCATGAATCGCGTTCAATGTCGTTACAGTCAACGCCAAAAACCGTGCAAGACCTCGGATCGGACTACACTCGCTACTTCAATCCATTCGCTACGCGATCGAATTCAGCGAATACATCTCAGCAAAATCTGTCGGAATCAGCCATATCAGCAACGCGATTACCAAATTTCCACTCGTCTACAAATTTAGCCTGCTCAGAAGCAGCATCTTCTGCACATCTTTGCACTCGGCTCTCACTACATTCCAACCCTTTCAAGGATGACAAGCGAAAGTCTTCCTCAACCGGGTCACTGCCGGACTCTGCGCCAAGCACGCCTATGCCACAAGACACTGATTTGCAGGAGAACGAGCACACTGTCTTGAATGCTGCAGTAGTACAGCCGCGAGCTGCGACGCCAAAGTTTATCCACAACGCAGATCCAGAGAAGGCCGCCTTCATACCACAGTACGTTGATGATCGTCTGGGTGCACCCTACATCCTCTACATGGATGAGAAGGAAGATGATGATGATATGCATATGCCGGCTTGGGATGACGACCGCAAGTACAAGCCTAGATTTAGAGAACGATTCTCCAAGGAAAACATCGTCAATACCATCGGCATCGTCTTCCTGATCACTGGACTTTGCACGATCTTCGTAGTATTGCCTGTGTTATCATTCATGGGCACCGACCTCATTCCATACAACAACGATACTCCACTGGACCAAATGCCAGGTCATGGCAAGCCAGATCCGTGGACACATGTCAATGACCACGACTACCCACTGCTCGCCAATATCAGGACCGGTCTCGTTGATCCTGATACACCAAGCTCTGCCATGACGCGAAAGAGCATCAATGGAAATGACCTGAAACTTGTCTTCAGTGACGAGTTCAACAAGAAGAACAGGACGTTCTACGAGGGCGATGATCCATATTGGTTCGCGCCCGATATCTGGTACCACGCTACAAACGACTTGGAGTGGTATGATCCGGATGCTGTCAATACAGGTGAGTATCTCGCCAAGGCCAACACTAAGGTGGAGTATGGATTGACATTGGCGCAGGCGACGGCACTTTACAGATTCAGCTCGATGCATTCGCCAACCACGACTTACAGTACAGGTCTGGCATGTTAAATTCGTGGAACCAGTTGTGCTTCAAAGGCGGCGTATTCGAGGTGTCCGTTAGCCTACCTGGACCTGCTGGCATTCATGGTCTTTGGCCTGGTGCTTGGACGATGGGCAACCTGGGACGGCCAGGCTACCTCGCCACGACAGATGGCATGTGGCCATACACGTACAACGACTGCGACTCAGGCATCACTCCGAATCAGTCAATGACCGATGGGACCAGTTATCTGCCGGGACAGCGATTGCCGAATTGTGTCTGCCAGAACGAAGACCATCCGTCACCAGGGACTGGCCGCGGCGCACCTGAGATTGATATCATCGAGGCAAGTGCAGACTGGGCTGGTAAAGGCTTTGGTGTCGCTACTCAATCCTATCAAGTGGCGCCATTTGACATCTTCTATGAACCGAACTATGACTTCATGGAGATCCCCAACTACAATTTCAGTTACGTCAACTCATATACCGGTGGGCCATTCCAGCAGGCGGTCTCCACCACCACCATGCTGAACAATGACTGGTACGATGGCAAGGCTTATCAAAAGTACGCGTTCGAGTACCAGCCTGGTAGCGGTAAGAACGCTCACGTCACCTGGTTTGTTGGAGACGACGAGATGATGAGATTTGACGCCCGCGCTATTGGCCCGAATGGAAACATCCAACAGCGACTCATTGCCGAGGAGCCTTTGTCGATGATTTTGAATCTCGGCTTTTCTCACAGTTGGGTAGACATTGACCAGGCGAATCTGAGGTTCCCAACCACGATGCGGATCGACTATGTTCGGTGGTATCAAAACGAGGAGGACGCTGGCCACGAGGTGACATGCGATCCTCAAGGGTACCCAACGACTGAGTACATCGCCAGACACCCAGAAGCGTATAAGAATCCCAACTATACGTTGTGGTCAGATGCCGGCTACCAATGGCCGAAGAATACACTGATGCACGACTGCAGTGCATAAGGTAAGGCTTTGTTCACGATTGGAAACCATGCTCGGCATTGTCATTGTGCATATTGCGTGTGCATTATACATCACTATGCCCGGAGCGTTTATTCAGGGAGCACAGCACACAGGGTTATGATTTGGGGTCTCTAGCAGTACGTGTAGGTATCGAGGAGTAAAGCTTGTGGCAACGTGATTGAGCTTGGCGGCACTGCGTATAGGCGTTGTTTTGGGCACGGCGGCAATTAGCAAGATGCAAGCTTAGGTGTATGACTGTACAGCAGATGTCCGTAACAGACAGTAGTCGACTGCGAATATAGTTGATCAACGAAACTGTTGGATGCCAGCCGCTGATAGCCTGAGTGGTCGATGGCCCTGCAATTGATCGTTTATTGCAGAAACGACTCAAGAACACGTTCGGATAACACTGAAAATGCCTGGAATATCATTCAGCAATTTGGCTTTTACCTTGGTGCTGCTTAATTCTATATAGAGGTAACCAGGCCCCCTTATCTTCTTCTTTCTACTAGTGGCCGAAGCGGCGAGTAACGATTATATCGTATTTGCTACATTCTAATTGCTATATAGGTTTAGACGTATTATTTAGATTCATTACAGAAAGCACCCCCGATAGTACTAATATTAACTATTACTATGTCTCAGATAGAAGATTATAGATTCAGCATTTTAATTTTACTCTATTATCATATATATATATATACATGTACCTATGATCTCTCTCTCTCTCCCTCTCCCCCAAAAACAACAAACAATTAAAAAATTTACTGCTCAATTCTAACACTATTCACTTACGGGAGATATGCGGTGTAACCTTGTCGCTTGTGTATAGAAACTAGGGGACTATTCTTGTCTTTTTTTTTTCTCTCCTCTTTCTTCTTCTTCTTTTCTGTTTGCTTTTGTCAGAATGGGCAATTATTGGTCCTCGAGCGTGCTACAGCGACGGCAGAGGAATTCTGATTATGGTGATGAGGGGGATGATGGGGTTGTTATGTCTAGAAGGGAGGGAGGAGGAGGGGATGGAGGAGGAGGAGGAAAAGAAGTACGAAAGAGGAGTTTTGGTGGTGAAAATGGATTTGTGGACGGGAGGACTGTTGATGCGCATTGCACTCGTATCACTACTACTACTTCTACTACAAATTCTACTACTGCTGCTGCTGCTCCTGCTGCCCGAAAAGCAGAAATGCACTGTGGGTATATGATCCCAACATTACTCTCTCTGGCCCAGCAGAAGCCTCGTCTCAAGATTCTGGATGTGGGCTGTGGATCGGGAGAAATCACAGTCGATTTTGCGGAAATCTGTCCGGACGCGTGGGTCGTGGGGATCGATGTCTCGGGCGCTGTACTGGATATCGCTCGGGTGTATGCGGAGACGCGAGGAGTGAGGAATGTGGAGTTTGTGCGCAACAGTGTGGCGGAGATGTCCGAGACGTGGTCGCGCAGCTTTGATCTGGTGCATACGCATCAGGCTGTTGCTCATTTTGGGGATGGTGTGGGAGGTGTGCGGGAGATGATTCGAGTGGCGAGGAGAGGTGGCGTGGTGTGTATGAGAGAAGGGGATTTGCATACGGCGCGGTTTTCTCCTGATTATCCGCTCTTGGAGGAATGCTTCAAGGTCATTATTGCTGTGCATGAGGCTAGTGGTGGCGCTGCGGATGCTGGGAGGCAGCTGAAGCATTGGATAGCCCATTTTCGACGTGAGACGAAGGTTATACTGGCCACACATAGCGCTTCGAGGTACGAGACACCGGAAGGACGTAGAGCCTATGGTGGGCACTGGCCCGGTCGATGCTCGCAGGGTCTTTTTGCACAGAGAGCGATGGAGCTGGGCATATCCAGTAAGAGGCTGGACGAGTATGCATTAGCCTGGAAACAGTGGATCGAGGACGAGAATGGCGTGTTTACGATGATGCATGGCGAAGTGATTGTAGAGGTCACTTGAGCGGCATGCTTGTTGTGAACTGCTGCTCCTACATCCATCATACAAGCTTGCTAGCGTAAGAACGCATGATCTGGACTACATTCTCCCACCACATCAACACAAGGTGGCAAAACAACCACTTGAACAGTAACTGGCTTCGCAATTTGGGTACAGCTGAGCCCCAGCCTATTCGTCTCTGGCCTAGCCACAGCGTCGACATTGAAGAAACCCAAGTACGGTACCTGTCAATGGTATCTTTAGCACCAAGAACTGCGCTCGAGCTCTTTGACATAGGGGTTGTCGATTCCACGCGTCTCCATGTCGATGGGGTCGTGCCATTTCTCTGTCGAGAGCGAGAAGTAGACGAATCCATCTTGCTCCGCGCGAATCGCATCAGGCATCCGCAACGGCTCTGGCAGCAGGCACTCCCCAATCTTGTTCTACTCTCAATCCAACACTAAAACCTGACGCTCAGCGGCTCTGCGGCATGTCTTTTCTGGTCATAGTCCACTGATGACCACAAGGGAAGCGGAAGAGGTGCATGGGTGTTGTAGATATCAAATTCCTCGCCCCTCGAACTATGACATTGCCTGTCATTTGCCAATACCACACACCATTATGAGAAAGTACACATCTTGTTGGAAGAATACCCAATACCTGCTGTCCCAGTTCCAGTTCCAGGAGGCGTCAAGATCCGGACCACTCGTGCTGAAGGAATGACGCAGACGAGGTGAAGAATGCTCAGACCTGTCCAGCAAAATACGGCACCCTTCGCTTAGATGGTGTTTTCCATCATGAATAGCAATGAAGAGAAAAGATCGGCATCACTAAGCTCCACTTCCGAGTAGCACACGGAAAAACATCGTCCGCAAGTATAATGAACGCGCCAGTGGTAATTCTGATTTTCCGAAATAGGAGTCGCAATACATATGTTCGAGATCGATGTCGGAACGATGATATTGTCAAGCATGCCAGCGCAAATATCTGGGTCTTGTCTTTTCCGAGATCACACGGCCACGGTCCTCTAGAGTAGTTATGGTGCTTGCACCTTGATCTTGTTAATCGAGTTTTCCAATTCAATGTCTCGTCGGGTTACATGCGAGCGGACGTGGACATATATCACGCAACTCGATATTTGGTCGGTTCGGACCTATCCCAGAGCAGCCTCACGGGAGAGTATGGATGGAGGACGAGGAAATCTCATAGACGGAACGGGACGGGCCTTTAAACGTGTCAGTAAGCGCCCTCAGATCAGCTTTCGGAGATCTCTCCGCCTCCTTACATTCCATTCTCTAGTTCTATACGATGTAGGTCACCGTCTTCCCCTCAACATCATCTCTTCCTGGCTCTCATGTATTGCGTTATCCTCGCCGACGGCACTCCCGTAGACTCGGCGAAACTGGTCGGCAACGGTGCTAATGGCTTCGTCATTGGTTATGAAGACCACGTTCTGAAAATCCCCACCCTTTTCGGAGACCTACAACCGAGCGGTGAGATCAAAGAGGACGTCGACAACGACCTTTACCGCGACACCCTGGAAATCGAGAAAGAAGTTTACAAGCGATTGCAACATGTCCCTGGCGTTGCCGAATGTCTCGAGTGTACAACTAATGGGATACGGCTGAGATACTACCCGAATGGATCACTACATGAACTCATCTCACGCCACGGACCGCCACCTATGTCCTGGAGATGGCAGTGGGTTCTCCAAGCTACAGACATTATAGCACGTTGCCATGAGAGAGGAGTCTTGGTATTGGACATCGCTCTGCGCAACTTTCTGCTCACGGATGAATATGATCTACGAATCATCGACTTTGGTAACAGCTCGCTGGTCTCGCAAGATGCAGACATCACAAAGGCGAATGATAACGGAGGAACAGTTTTGTTGGATCTACTCTACCTCTCCACCGTCATCTATTCGATTCTGACCTGGCAAGACTTTTCGACCGATTGCTTCGATGAATCGGACTGGCCAAGCACCGATACGATGCCCGACCTGGCCGGCCTGGCTTTTGGCCCGGTCATACAGAAGTGCTGGCTTCGAGAATATACGTGCGTCCAAGATCTTGCTGGTGAAATCCGCCAATATGCTGCAGTGCCTCCTACTGAGCCACTCGATCACCGTGCCCTGGTTTTCGCTCCGCCTGGAGTCAACGCCCGGTCTTCATTGTCTGAGTCTCCGCCTGAAAAAGGTCAGTTCAAGACTACGGAAATACGCCTCCATTAACAAACTCTCCTGCATGGTGGACATTTGTTTGGACTGTCGTGACTGGAGCCCGGAGAAGCTTTATCCAGTGGCTGGCTTGGATGTGGTAACAGTGCTACTTTGACGGGGGCCAAACGAGCAGCGACAATGTAGTGATTCAATCAGCTGGCTGTTGTATCTAAGCCCATTTCCTCCTAGTTTCAGCCCCGAAGAACCCTGTACCAAAAATGATGTTTCACATGTCATATCCACCGACACCACGCTGAGATACTCGAAGAAAATCCTACGACTATCTAAACTCCTTCTGCTTCTGAAATGCCAGGTCCATCAGCCTCTTGCTCAATAGGCTTTCGTTGCCATTTTTACTACTTATCCTCTCCCTGCTCCTGTCGCGCTCAAATACGAAAGGATCATCCAGTCTCAGCATACTGCGCATCATCTCGTCTCCTTGTGTGGAAGTTGGTGACATGGGCGACCCTGTACACTGTGAGCCAGTATCAACATCCATATCGTCACTGAAGCTACGACTAGCAGGCCGTGACTGCAAAGTTGGCAGCGTTGTAAAGTGTCGTGGAAGTGTAGGCATGGGCGCATCGAACTGCTGTTGTGCCCCATGCTCGGTTCTTGGCATGGATTGTGCTAGATGAGCCGAAGAAGGCCATCTGCAATCAGCAATTGCAGGATCAAGCGCACTGCGCCTTCTTAATTCGTTCTTCGCAGGCGTGTTAACGGTGCTTCCCGGCTTAGCCTCTTTTCCTGGCTTGTAGCTAGAAAATCTGGGCTCTGGCAGCTGAACCTCGCTGAGGAGCTTCTCCTTGCCATCTGGCACTCGATTGGCAAACACGACTCGAACTGACTTGTACAAGAAGTATCTTCCTTTGGAAGGACAGCAAATATGCAGGTGAATCAAGTATCGGAGCACGGGTTTATCATCGACATCTCCAGTGGGATTGAGAGACGCTTCAGGTCTGTCCGTGCCATAATTGGTACGTGAACTCAGGGGCATATCAACGATCGGTCCTGCAGAATAGCTGCGTTGGCGTATGAAGGTCTTTTGGCCAGCTTCCATGTCTGACAAATCATATGGCACGAGAAACAGCTTGACTGCAGTCTTATTGGGATTCTTGAGTACAATCTGAAGCTGACCTTGCTGCGGTATACGATAGCTGCCACCAGGTGGGGCTTTGGGCGAGCCAGAGCGACGATTCTGTTTTGTACGCCTGCGACGCTTTGTTGCATCTGAACCCGATCCGCCCGGCGAATCGGCTCGATTTCCTGCATTGCTGTCTGTCGTTGCTTGCACTCTGTCCCTGCGTCTATCGCGCACTTGCTCATTGTTCGGCAGGTTGTTTTCAAGATCCACCAGGCCCACGTAAGGACTAGGCTGATCGAGTGCCGGTGTCTTGGACGCCCCGCCATAGCTGTAGAAAACGGCAGGGAATGGGATCTGTACGTGAGGCGGACATTTAAGATTCGGCTTACATTCGCCTTTTCCAAGTACTCCAATCTGAGCCATGAAGTTAAGTGGCTTGGAAGGCGTGGTAGACATGCGACCTCGAAGGATGGACTCTTCGTACGAGCCCACCAGGGGAGCGTGGTGAAGTGGCGAGTCTGTAGTGGACGGCCGTCTTTGGCCTGCGATGGGTGACTGACTTGTGTATGGAGACGATGGATTCACAGAACGTCTAGGCTGATGGGCCTGATAGTGGAAGGTCTTCTCTGAGCGCAGGGCTGGCGCAATACGTGCTGTCGTTGGGTAGTCATGTGAGGATTGCAAGTGGTGAAATGATCTTGGCGAGAACGTATGTCGACGGCTTCTGTCTGGGCTTCGCGAATGATCATGAAGTGGTGGTTCTGGCGTATCAGGCCGCGAGGACTGCACAAGCGGGCTGGTAGGAGGCTTATATACGAAGCTCGCAGCAAGTGAAGCATTCGAAATTGTACGAGGTCGCTCGGGACGAGGTATTGGTATAGATGAAGTCTCGGCATGTGTTGCGCGCTTGTCTTTGTGGGACTGTCTATATGTTGCGGGAAAGGCTGGATGCCACGGCACGACTGGTGAAGTCGAGAGTGCACACTGCTGTTCTTGACTAAGAGAAGTGCGGCTCCCAAATCGATCAAGAGTTGTCTGCTCTCTGAAGTCACCACGGTGCAGCGCTGATCCCGGTCTTTCGATCTTCAGCCCTGCCGCCTGATTGTCCTGCTGTATTTCGGGTGACTGTGGGCTGGCATCCTTGACTGCTGACAGTCCCTGAAATGATACAGGCGACTTCCGCTTCCCCTCCAGTCCATTCGATGCCGGTATTTCTAGCTCAGGTGACGCTGGTCTAGCTTCTTTGCTCTTGATCTTCACGAGACGGCTGTACTCGCTCGAGGGAGGCTTCTCCAGCTCAGGAGACGACGGCCTCGAACCACTCTTGATCCTCCTGATGAGCTCCTGCCTATCTATCATGCTCGACTTGGCCCCGTTGGCCGGCGTTCGTGGTCGTCCGGTGTAATATGGATTATAAATTGTTGGACTCGACCTGCCGGTCTCTGGGCTCACCGCCCTCGATTTCGTCGGACTGTTCGCCTCGTGCTCATTGTGGCCAGTGGTGGACTGTTGGCCAAATGCTGTCTGATATACGGGATAGCCGTTATTGACTGCCATTACTTGCTCGAAGCCACGAATCTGGCCTCGAGCCCTGTCGAATTGCCCCAGGGACAGGAGCGGCGTCAGTCGTAGGCGATGCCAGTACCGACGTGCCCAGAGATGTCGTGTTGCTATTCTGCTGTCTGTTTTGAGAGGATGTACGTCTTTCTCGTCAAGGTGGGACGAACGAGGGTGACGTCCGTGGTGAATAGCGTAATATACCTGTTTCAGGTGCACGGCAGCCGGGGGGACTCGTTGGAGGCGGCACAGGCACGGCTTCGGGGAATATGACTGTGTCACCAGTGTGCGAGTGGTGGGGCGGCGGCTATTATCTCACTCTCCAGCAGGAGATGGAACGAAGAGAAGAGAAGAGAAGCAGCCTACGCCGCTCTCGTCCTCTCCAAAGGACTCCAAAGGAGGAGTCAGCGTTCAAAGGACGAGTCACACCCGCACCAAGATTGACGTCGGGTGCTTCTGATCACCCGACACGCTTTATCGTTATCGCCAGCCGTTGATCCCGTTGTGGAGAACACTAGTGTAGTTCTAGTAGGTCTAACCTCGAATTGGATATTTTCTACGACGTTGCTACATACCACCGAAGATGTCTGAAAAGAGAAAGCGCGATGGCGACGACGGCGGCGAGAAGAAACGACACAAGAAGGGTTTCCAAGTGGGCCCCGCAAACCTGCCAGATGGCACACACAGGCGAAAAGGTGAGTCGAGAACATGCGCGACACGTCGGAGATGTGCAAGATGCTTACCGTGAGCAGTGCAAAAGATCAAGGCCGATTTGATCGGAAAGGCAAAGATATGGAAAGACTACGAGAAGCTGAAGAAGCATGGGAAAGTGCCTGAGAAAGGGGAGAGCATACCCGTTCCCGCGTCCATGGCAGCAGAACTCGAGCAGGGAAGGGATGAGGACGAGCCCACAGTCGCGCCACATCCGGACCGCCAGATTCTTATGGACAAGGACGAAGAGCCAGAGCCTGGCTCGCCGCCGCGACGAGAGCGCAAACCTCGAGAGAGACGACCGAAGGAAGCGCCGTTCAGGAAGGAGTACGAGCAGGCTCAGCAACGCAAAGCAGAGGCCGAACAGAGGCGAAAAGAGCGGGAAGAAGGGCAGCGACAAAGGGAGAGGAAGATTGCAGAGCGCGAGAAATTCCGAAAGCAGATGGCAAAGGCTAGGACGGGAGGCAAGAATGGACAAAGAAAGCTGGGTCGCGAGAGTCAGCCGCTGTTAGACAAAGTGAGGAGAATGATGGGCGAGACGTGAGATATTCCTACAATAGGGCGATGTGCGCAACGAAGTATTCACGGCCCAAAAAGCTGTGCAACTGCTACACCAAATGACTGCTACACTAAATGAACAGCACGAGCAGTCGTCACTCTCGTCCTCGCTGCTATAGAGCCAAAGGCAAGCCGGAACTACACAGAGGCGACAGATCCTTTTATCATAGCGGCGATTGCTAGAGAAGCATAATCAACGGGTGTTGAGGATCGAGCCCACAGCCGTGCAGTCCAGCTTGTCGCAGGCGCGACTGCCCTGGACAACGCATACAACGTGCTCAGGGTGGCTCACAGGCCTTGGTCTTGCAACATAATAATCAGAATGCAGGTTGACAGCAGCAACGCATACACCCGCACGCAGTGAGCAATCTCAGTGGCGGATTCCTCGTCACATGTTCATCCATCATACTAGATGGATACTCGATACACTCTCATTGACCCAGGGGTTCTCCTCCATACTGCTCCATACTCATCGTTGCTGCGATTGCTGTCCGAATACGCTTCTGAGCTGCCTTACCAGCCTTGCGAATGCTCGTACACTCTGCGCACTCAACACTGCTCTCACCCTTCTTGGCCCTGGCGCAGTCAAGGCAGATAGACCAGGTCACCTTGATGAGATCAAGCACAGAGGGAAGATTCGAGCGGCCTTGCCTGAATTTGTGGAGTGTTGTCATCATGGTCTTGCAGTCCGCGGCCAGCTGTTCCGCAGTCCAACTGTGAGAGGTCCCTGCCGATTCGTAGTCAAATTCACGGTAAGAGAATTTGATAGTCCGCAGCGCTTTCGCGTCCTTCAGTCCGGAGAACATCGCGCGCGACTTTGTCGTTTGGTAGGCTCGCGCAGAGAATTCAATGTGACGAAGGTGACGTCGCATGTGTCCCAGGCCCGCCAAGAAGAGCCGGCACGTATTGAACTTGTCAAATCTGAAGGAGTTACCACTGTACATGGGAATGGAGGCTTCTTGCAGGATCTGCCTGTTCACTGCCATGATACCGAGGGTGTTCTTAGTTCGACTTGTGAAGCTTTGCGTCACTGGATTCCAGGAGACAGGTCCACGTCCAAAGGTAAGCTTGTTGCTGACAGCACGCCGTGGCTTGTCTCTAGACTTGTACGTAGTAATATCTATGGGCTCGGGATCCTGCAGTAGTTCATCGTAGATCATGCGGCGAAGATCAAGAGGCAATTCCAGGAACTGGAAGTATTTCGTGTACGGTTTGAGGACCAAGACGTGACTGCCACGGAGTGGCCCGTCGGTAATGGTGAGCTGGACGGACCTGTTAGTGAGCTACCAGAGCCTTCAGAGTGTCTGCTGCCATACCGGCTCAAGTGCGAAAGCATGACTGTGATGGATGGTGACAGATTGCGAAAACCCTCCAGTCTCTGAATCATACTGTAATGCTGTCAGACAGAGTCAAGACCTTCCACTGCGCAGACCTACCTTTGACATTTGCGCAAGGTCGCCACCAAAGGTCAGGGCCGTCGGTGTGATCCATGGAGCAAAGCCGGTGCCGGGCGCACTGCGAGTGTCCATGATCTCTTCGGCGGCCCCTGCAGATGCCGTTCGCTGCTCGGCTCCAGACATCTTGTTGAATGTTGAATGAATGACAGGAAGATGCCACAGTATTCGTGACGTCGGGAGTTGGGAGTCGAAGGTCAGAACAGAAAGGAAGCGGTTCGACGTCTGCCTTATGTACTTTGACGGCTTTCGCGTTGCGCGCGTCGTGGAGCAGGCAGACAGTCAGGCAGGCAGGCCATGCTCCACTTATACGCGTCTGAGGAAGTCGCATTCGAGGAAGGTGCCAAGCGCGCCCAGCACTACCTGACCTTACCTTACTCTAGGTACCCACCTTATCCAATATCGAATTTCTCCTTCAGCCACGTCTTCACCTGCTCATTCCCACCTGCGCCCACCTGGCTACCCAAGCTCGTTACTTGCAGCCCATGCAGACTTCTCGCCCGACTCAACGCGACGTATTCCTGACCTTCCTCGAACGATCGCCCGAGATCCACGATCACCTTGCTCAAAGTCATGCCCTGGCTCTTGTGTATGGTCATCGCCCACGCCGCTATGAAGTCGTCAGTACTAGAGCCCTGCCCATGTGATATGTGCTCATTCATGGACTGGGTGCATCACACTTACCTAATAGAGGAATCTGGGTCCTGGCCATGAGCGTGTATGGCTTTTCGTCTCCAAGTTCGTTGACTTGACAGTCGGCATAGATCGTACGCCGGATGCCGTTATCAAACTCGACGATCGGCCACCTCCTTTCCCGGTTGCAAGGCTGCAGTATGAAGTCTTTGATCTGTCCCTCCCGTAGGTCTGCATACTCGCCACGAAGCTCGCCTTGCACAATCGTCTGGCTTGGCTCTGGAGAGGCGTGTCTACCGCGTCGGGAGTTCCTACTCCCTCCGCTCCGTGAGGACGACGTCGCACTACCGCCCTCTCGTAAGGCGGCCTTGGGCAGCTTGGATTCAGCATATGGCTCAAATCCGATGACCCGGCCTTGAGACCCGTTGACTAGCCCGTTGGCAATGTCCAAATTGACGAGTAATACAACAAGCATGTTTGCTTTGAACGAAACCAAATTTTCGAGGCGATGTTCCCGAAGAGCTTCCAGTGAGTTGTCTACTGGCGACCGTCTGCCTTTCTCACGAAGATTGCCGTGCTCCTCATTCCAGGAGAAGTAGTCAAGACATCTGTACTCGCGTTTCGCAGTGTTCAATCTATCGAATTCAGTCTGATTGATGCGCCGGACTTCTTCGCGAGTTGGAAACAGCTTGACCGCATTCTTGACATCGCAGGGATGGTCTAACAGCAGCTGACGATCCGCATCGGTAAGTGGTACTCCGATTCGTAGCTTCTGTAATATTCCGATAAAGACTTGATCGCTTTGTCGATGGATATTGGTCAGGTTAACCTGAAAAGCGGCAGAAAGTGGTCAGCAATTGTGTCAGACACGCTGTAAGACCTGTGCAGTGAGCTTCTTACATGCTTGAACTTGCACTCCTCCCAAGCATTGCTTCGAAAAGCCCACTTATCGTCATCGTTGCAATCTCCATGCTGAGGACAGCGGTACAAAGTCTCTCTATTTGCGCCAATCTTGCGACTCTGCTCACGACCACAAACAATGCAATATTGGAATGGCTTAACTGGAGGCAGTTGGCAAAAGTCGCCAGTCACGACCAACTGAACACCGCCAAAAGGCTTGTCGCTGCCTCGCGCCGCTTTCATAACCTGATTCAACCTTGCGAGCAGATGATTTTCCACCATGCTGATTTCATCGATAACGAGAACATCTGTGCTTTTGAATCTCTTTGAAACGAACTTTCCGTGAGCCGCGGCGATCAGATCTTTCAGCGGCTTCTTCATATGACCTGGTGTCCAACCTGCGAAGGTCCAAGTCGTAGATCCGTTGATATCGAGTGCAGCCTTGCCGGTTGGAGCTACGATCTTCACATTCTTGCCACAGTCCCGCAGGCGTGCTGTGAAGGCTTTCAGTACAGTCGATTTGCCACATCCGGCACTACCAGTATAGAAGACGTTGTGTCCAGCTACAATCAGGTCAACGACTTCTTGTTGCTCCCGACAAAGCACAGGTCCCACTTGGACGGGTAGCGGCGGAGCTGCTGGCTGGCATGTGGCCGCTTGTGCTATCGTTTGGGGCGGCGAGCTCGATGTCAGGTCCACGACTGCCGGTGTTGCCAACGATTTGTCCGAGCAGGGGCGTGCTGCTTCAACGGGCTCCATAGGCCTCCACTCCAGCTTGGTGAGATCCGATTTCGGGGCAATCGTTGAGGATGCTTTAGGCGGTGGCAGGTCGAACACCTTGAGGACATCAAGATCATGCAATGCTGCTTCGAAAACTGTCTCCGCAGCACTAAGCCTCTGTCCTTCGAAGTGTAGACACACTGTTTGACAAGTGGGAACGCCGAACTCTTTCTTTGCAAACGTGGCTATACTGGCAAAGCTTGTGCTCTGAACTCGTCAGCATGGACCTCTTACGCCACTCGCACATCGACTTACTGGCGGCACCACAAGCGTGCAATCGGGCTTCCCATGCCGTCGCAGTACGAGCTTCACAGCGCCCATTGCACTGAGGTCGACCTTCAAGGTCTGAACGGGAGGCTGGTTAGCCATTTTCGTATTTGTGTTCCAGGATGGGGAGTTCGTTCGAAGCATCTCAGCTCGCTTTCTATCGTGTGAGGCATCCTTAGGGATGGAAGCTGTCGCCGTTGTGATTGCTGATGGCAGCGACGACGCAAGCGTAGGTGCCTTTCGAGCGGTCTTTGGTTTCTTACGAGGAGGCATGAGATCATCATCGTTAGTCCTCTTTGCACGTATCGCAGCAATACGTGATTCAAGGGCATCCGCTTCCCCTTGCAGTGCCTCTTCGTCGTCCGATTCTTGTTGCGTTTGAGTCATTGGAGATCGAATGCTCGATACGGAGTTCTCGCCTGTCCGATTTGTGGTCTCCTTGAGTTGCGTGCTGGGACAAGGCCATTTATTGCGCGAAACTTCTGCCAGTGGGATCCTTTGTGGTGCATGGGCTGGCGCTGGCACTGCGCTGTAACAGACAGGCATTGCGTTCCGGACTCTTGCCACCTGGGCCAAGGGCTGTGCGTTCAGCATCTGCTTAAGTCTTTCAATCTGTTGGGAGACGATTCTCATGCGGATTGCAGTGGCTTGACCGGCGATAGTCTTCCACTCGTCCGGTGTTTGTTGGCCGCTACTCACGCGGTCCAATTCTTGGATGGCTTCTCGTATAACCAAGTCCGTCAATAGCCAACGTAGTTGCTCATCGTAGTCTAAGCTTGTGTATCTGTGGACAAGCTGGTGACCTTCCTGTAGGAAAAGATGATGGTCGCTCGGGACAACACCACAATGCTGCGCCAGCTGTGTGAGCATACTGGAGCGCACATCTTGAGCAACTCCATGCTCGACGCACCAATGCCATATTGATGCATAATCTTGACTGAATATGCGACGACACGAGGCGCCATGGAGTGTCAGCCATTTGGCTCCACCTTCATCGAGGATCGGTATGCAGTCTGGAGTTGGTTCCAGTACATAGTCGAGCGATGTCATCGCGCAACCTCTAGCCACTCCCTCTTCCCTCTTTCCTGATTGATTCGGCACGCGAAGACGCTTTCATGCAGAGTGGAAGAGCTCCGTGGTCTGATCGTGTCCAATGCAGCTCTTAAAGATTTTGAAGGATCAATGGCTCGAGTCATCCGCTAGGCAGCACAGCGAGCTTCGTGAAATCCCGACTTTTGGTAAAGTCAGGTAATGTAGTGTGGATATACCATAAAATGTATGTTTCGAGGATGTACGCGTTGTGGGATACGCGTCTCGGAAGAGCCAGAAGCCAAAGCTCTGGCGCATTGGCCATCATCGAGTTGCGTCCCGACGGTCCCGTGTTGGTCTGTGAGTCTCATATCGGACATATCCTCAGACACCCGCCCGGCTAGTCCACAATGGGAAGATCTGCTTAAACCTTAAGCAGTGAAGCACTACACCTTGACTGACAACACTCACCTCAAAACATGGATGATGACCCCTGATCTTGCTCGCTCAATTCGACGGGAGCTGGGTTTAAAGCACATAATTTGCCGTCAAAGTGAATGGGCTACACGAATATCTACACGTCACACGATGGTATTAATTACCTCCTCTCTGTAGCTCAGGTCGTATTCCTTTACTGGCTCGTTAAATGATCAACAGCCTGCAGTTCAAGTCAGCAATGGCCACATATATGTACATTCACGACATGTTTGGCACTTACTCTATTTATGTCATAATCAAACTCCTCCAACGCAGCCAGAGCCTGTCCTCTTGGATATCCCATACCTGTCAATCTCTTCAGGATTGGATCATCATGCTCGGTACCAGGCGTCAAAGCACCGCCTCGATCCGGAACATTCTTGGGGGGCTGTGCAGCAAGTGAGCCTGGCAGGAAGGATGGTTTTGAAGCAGGTGGCGGCGATGCAGTAGCGGTTTGTGTCACGTTCGCACTTGCGCCAGAATTTCCAATACTCCCACCAAGTCCATTTGTGCTGCTTGACTCGCCCCATGGATCACTGGGGTTGAGAGTCGTGTCGATCTGCTTGCTATTATCCAATCCCGAGAATATCGAATCCCAGTCATGCTGTCCATTCTGTGGGCTCTGCTGAATACTGGAGCTACTGCTCGCGACTGCAGGGTTGTCGAATGCTGATCGAGAGGATTGGTGGCCAGCAAAACCATTCGAGGACGAACTTCCGCCTTGTAGGCTACTTGCGGTAGGCACAGGCGTTTGATGGGATGAAGCCATGGTGGTGGTCACACTTGCCGCGGGTGAGTCAAATGTTGGGCTGAACTCGTCGCCTGCTCCATTGAAACCGAACTCGAAATCGCCCCCGGTCTGGTCAGCTTCTTTAGCTTCGGCAAGATCGTCGAAATCATCGAAGTCGTCGAAGGCGCCCTTAGCAGTCGAGGCTGTAGCGGGCGCCGAGCTCGTAGCTACACTTGGAAACGGGTTGGCACCGCTTGGAATGGCAGGTGGCGTTTGTGAATGCCCTTGCTTGCTAGACTCCGGTGCTACCTCAACTGCTGATGCCACGGTCTGTGATGGCGCATGCGGCTGTGGAGGGCTTGTCGGGTCTTCTCGAGAGGGCATCAACCCATCAAATTCTGATGGCAACTGGCTGTTCCCGGCCTGCTCGCCATGTACACCGTATGGGACTTTGTTGCTAACTTCGTGCACCGCGGACGACTCCTGAGCATCGGGGCCTGGAGAATAGGCATTCGATGATTGGTACGGCAAAGACGCAGCGGAGAGCGCTGCTGCCGATGTAGAAGGATCCTCCGCACGGCTTCGGCCCGTTGTTAGCGGTGCATGGGATCCCGGCGGTGAAGCGGCTGTGAAATCGTCATCGAAACCTCGGGAATCTTCATCGTCACTGCTATCGCTCTCACTGTAATCACGTTCGAGTGTACGGACCGGTGGAAACTCAGAGCGACCAGAGCCGGACTCTGGTGCAGGCTCCGCAAATGTACTAGGCACTGCGAAAGGATCATCGTGTTCCGCGTCTTTGGATTTCTGGCTGTCGCCGAATCCATCGAATGCCGCGTCAAAGTCGTCTTTTGCAGCAGCAGGGGTTACTGCGCGGGACGCAAGCGGTGTCTGGTCCACCGGAAAAGCACCGGGAACGCCCTCGGTCGCTGCTGTCTCCGTGTTGGGATCCTCCGAGAAGGCTCCAGACGGTCGCAAAGAGGTAGCGCCAGATGGCGAAAACACATCTCTAGGGGTACTAGTACCACCAGCTCTGCTTGGCGGCGGCAAGACTTTGGTAGAGTCGTTGTCTTTCTCTTCGTCCTTGTCCTCAGGAGCGACGATCGGTAGCTGAGAGGCCGAAAACTGCCGATCTTGAGGAGGCGGTGGAGGCTCATGTGCAGCAGGGCTCTCATTCGCCTTCTCAGACAGCGGAGGCGTGGCTGCAGGTGTATGTTGGCCCATCGAAGACACGCTCTGTACTGAATCTGACATTCCAGTAGCCACTGCGGCACCCAGCGCAGCACCACCTACGGCTGGGAGCGTACGGGCAACGAAGCTTGTCGCAGGTGGAGTGCCTGTCCTACTGCTAGCTTGTCCCTGTGGTGCAAAAGCGCCAGGAGGTCCAAATAGCGCGTCAAATGCGCTTGGCGTGGGTCCCGTGCCAGTCGCTTGCGGGCTGAGGGCACGCTGCTCGCCACCTTCGTTGCTCGACTTCCTAAAGAAAGGGTTGTTCGCGCTCAGAGTGCTAGCTGGACTTGCCATGCCTGGACTGACATAGCCTGACCCAGGACCGGGTACTGGAGCTTCTACTGGCTGTGCTCGCGCGTGATCTTCTCGTTCTGCCGCCTCGCGCTCGAGCGTCGACTTCTCGGATATCGCCTGATCCCGGGCGCCCTCGCTGGTGGCAAGCTGCTTCCTATTAATGCTCACCATACCCTTTTGCTGTCTCGCTTCGAGCTTCAGCTTTTCGATCTCTGGCTTCAGCCTTGTCACCTCAGCGTTCACCTGCGACAGGCGCTGCTTGAGACTGGCATTCTCTTGCTGATCGGCTTGGAGCTGCTGCGAAATGGTTTGATGCTGTGTATGTAGGTCTTGGTAATTGCCTTCGAGTAGCGCTAGTTCCTGGCTCAGCTTCTTGGTGGCATCTCGGGATGTGGCGAGTTGTGCTTCAAGTTCCTTAACAGCACGCGCTTCTTGCTCGAATTGAGTTCTGAACTGCTGCAGTCGCAGCTCAAGATCACGTTTCTGTGAGCTTGTCTGGTTCAGCTCAGCTTGCGCGACACTCTTCTTCGTCTGAGTCTGCTCCATCTGTCCCCGAAGATTGCCGATTTGGTTGCTCATGTTCGCCAGCTCGGTAGTCTCATGTGTGATCTTACTGGATTCAGCAGCATGAGCATCGTTATCACCCAGCAAGTCATCGTTGGCAGAAGGCGGAGGAGGCGCACGTTGGCCTGGCCCAAACGAGCCACCAGTATTTTGCTGTGTCAGAGTAGCGCCAAATGCAGATGAAGGAATGAAAGGCTTGAATATGCCAGCTGGTCCTGTCGTCTGCGGCTGGAATCGCGCTGGGCTACTGGGAGTAGCAGGAGATCCTCCGGCGAATGGGTCTCGTGTTACAGAAGCTCCTGTCCCCTGTGGCTGGAGCGCGGGTGCCTGAGGTAACTGAGGTGGAGCTGGCTCGTCCAATCCAAAAAGATCATCAGCAGCAGACTTCGGCATAGCAGGTTTCTGAGCTGCATTATCAAACGCTGGAGCGGTTGACTGGGGTTGTTGCTGTTGTGCTCTCATGCTTGGAGGTATAAGCCCTGGCGGCAAGAAGGCTGGCAGCGGTGGGGCATTCGGTGTCCGCTGCTGTCTTATCAAATACATAGCGACCGCAAATTCGTCCTTGGTGAGCTGACCCTCACTCTTGATATCTGAAAGATCCCATATCTGAGCAAGAGATTCTTCAGAAAGTCCAGAGTTAGAGAAGAAAGAAACAGCCTGGTCTCCATTGATGATCCCTCGTCCAACAGTGTCAATCGTGCTGAAGAACTGGTCGAATTTGGCTTTGTCTGTAGGCGTGATCAGCCACGGCTGGCTGGTCGTCTGCGCGTGGATGGGCGGAGGAGTAGCATAGTTCGGTGGGCGTGCTAAGGGACTCTGAGCACGCGCAGGCCCGGAGGCCTGTCCCGTGAGCTGTCTTGGGATAGGTGTCGGGCCAGTGCCTGTCCGACTCCCTCTTCGTGCCGCAGCTTCGTATAAGCCCTGCGGCAGTGTAGTTGGCAAGGCTGCCATGGAGCGCGTCTTCATACTTGTCAAGAGATGCATTGCCACGATGAATTCCGCCTGGTCCAGAGCTCCCCTTTGCTGACGGTCTGCAAGCATCCATATGCGCCCAAGTGTCTCGTTCGGCAGACCAGCTCTTTCAAATATCGCCTTCGCGGTTCCTCCATCAAGTAACCCATTTTGTGTTCCCGAGTGCTCGAACAGCGCTGTGTATTGCTGCACCTTTGCAGGATCGAGCGGAGGCACGCGGATAGGAGCAGAGCCGGACAGTTGAGGTTGTATCGTATTCGCTGGGAAGCCGGCTGCCACTGGATTGGTCGCAGCTGCTACTGCTGGTGCGCTACCAACGCCGGGTATCTGCAGTCCCTCGAACTTGGGCACAGGGCCAGCCTTGAAGGCCAGCTCATTACTCGGTCGTTTCCCAGCTTGGTAGTGTCCGATCAGCCTCAAGACCATGCAGAAGCCTGGTTTCGACAGGAAGCCGCGGTTCTCCGTGTCTGCGATCTGCCATATCTCGCCGAGGACATCTGGGGAGACTTTGGTGCGCTCGAAGAAGTTGACGGCGTTCTCGCCCGTGACGACGCCCAGTTGGTCCTTGTCGGCCTGGTTGAAGAGGAAAGCAAAGGCGCGTTTCTCTTCCGGACTGAGATTCAGGATGGAGTGATCTAAACAGCCAGCAGTTAGTGTGTGTTGAAGCTGCCATAGCTCGTCCCATGCGTCGTGTACCGGACTCTGATGACATGGTGCGCGCTCATCCAAAGCAGAAGCGTGAGAGTGAACGGTGGTCGGGCACGGCGATGTCTAAGCTAGACAATGGCAAGGGAAGCAGGGCAGAAGAATGGTGGGTATGGTACAGATGGGATGCACCCGTCGTGGAAGGGGACGGGATGGCTGGTTGGAACTGCAACTAGTGCTAGTCAGATGGAGCAGCTGGAGAGATGGATGCTCGAGCCAAGTCGGAGCTCGACTCGCTCGCGTCATCGTCGACGCGCCTAGAATAACTCCATCCATCTTCCATCATACATGTATCCTCATCTCCACCGTCGCCATCACCCTCATCACTATCACCGCCGGCGCCGTCACGGGGCAGTAGGAGTGTTATCCTAGCTGAAGGAATGATGCGAAGTCGCCGCCGACGGTCGACGCGATCTCGGACACAAGAAGAAACATTCAACAAGCTTCCGACTTCAGTCGGCAGATAGTGAAAGAGATAGAAGCGCAGCTTAGAGAAACTGTTCATTGCTGCTACAACCTGTCTCTCGCCTCAGTCGCGCAGGGCCCAGCAAGAACTGAAGTTGCATCACATAGTGGCATTGACAGAACACGAGCCAGCCGTAGAGATGCAAGTCACGACTTTATGCTTCATCCTTTGTATACACACTCTCAGATTTGAATATTTCATGCTGGAGTGGGAAATGGAAGGTAGAATGGAAGACGTGAGAATACTCAGCTCTGAGTGGGACGAGGGCGCAAGCGTGAGGCTACAATCAAGGTGAAGACGGAGTTTGTTGAGCTTGACTGATTCGTCGTGATGTCTTTGCTATGTGCTCGGGATAAAGAACTCTCTACCAAGTTAGATATCTAGTCCAGAACCTAGTCATCGTACTTCTGTGGCTGCTGATACTGTTCACAACACACACAGCTCTCTCATCATACGTCTCAGCAGAAGGCTGCTCATTGATTGAGAATCATCATCAGTACTCCATCAACCTCAACTTCTTGCCAACTTCCCTTCTCTGCGCTGCCTTCTCGCTGGGACGCTCACCAGCTTGGGAGTCCTTTGCCTTGAGCGCTTGTAGAAGCATACCGGCATCGAAGAAGCCATCTGCAACATCGTATCAGTCAAGCGGCCAAAAAAAATTGAGTAGTAGCACTTACATCCACCCAAGTCGTCATCATCACTGACAACCGCGCTGTCGACCTCTGGCGTCTTGGTATTACCAGCATCAACTATACGTCCTCTACTTTTCAGCCTCTGACCCGCCTTTGGCCGGAGGTTCTCTGCCTCTCGTGCCCGACTCGCGTTCTTATCGGTCGTCGTGCCTCTGCGATTAGTCTGTCGTAGCAACTTGCGGATTTCGAGGAAGTAGCTCTCCAGCGCGGCAATATATCGCCTAGTCTGACGATGCTTGCTGCTCGCGCACACCGAGATAGAGTTATCCTTGATGATGTATCCAATACCGAAACCATCGCCAGAAGTCGGTCCGAAACCAAAATGGCGGAGGGAAGGATTGCCGCAGTTCGATGTAGACAAAATCGTGTTGTTGATCTTATCCCAGCCCGGGTCAGCGAAGATGGCTGGCATTGTGGGCTGCTCACGCGGTCGGGAAGGAGATGTACTGTCGTCATGGCTTGAACGACTGCTTCGCTTGGGTGATGCTGCAATACCGGACTCGCCTCGATCGGAAGTTGGTGAGCTGTAGCCATTCGTACTCGCACCTTCGTCATCAGATAGGATGTCCATATCACCATCCACTTGTCGTTGCCACAAGCACATGAGAGCATAGAGATGTCGATCGAAGCCTTGAGCCTTCGCACAATCCTTTGTGGCAGCCGAGTGCTTTTCGCAAGCTTTCTTCAATGCTTCCACTTTCTTAATGGGAGGATTTTCAGCCCAGAACGTGCGCATGAAGTCTACGCTCTCTTGAGTGACAGATCTGATGGCCTCTGTTCGGCCATGGAAGTATGCTTTCGTCATCGCTGGCTCATATACACTTTCGATCCGGCCATACATGCCGTAGTATGCTGCTTGGAAGGCCATCTGTACAAAAGCGTCTGGAGAGAATCCCATTGAAGTGATGAAGTTCTTGCCGTACTGTTCAAATTCCAATGTCTGAAACTCATTTTGGTTGATCAAGTCGGCCAGACGGGTCTCTGCAAAGCGGAGAGCTATACTCAGTTCAGGCACCATATCCCATTCGAGCTTATGAGGCGTTGTGCTGACATCGCCAAAACTTTGGGGATCCCGTTTCGCAGGGTCTGGTGAGGTCGACGCCCATAGGGAAGGTGCTTGGCCGTTTATGGTGCGAGCGAATCGCAGGATCGTGTCGGTATACACATCTGACGCAAAGCGGAGCACAGTATGACCATCGACACCAGTATGCTCGAAGTTGATACCAGCGCTTCCGTTCTTGCAGACAATAATTTGTAACTTGTCATACCATCTGTTCGTGCAAGTCCCAACCTGCACGCCTCGTTCGACTTCATTCGTGCCGCACAACATGTTCATGCATAAATCAGCGCTGTTGTTGGGCTCGGTGTAGTCCAGACACAGAATGAACAGTGCCGAATCGACAATATTGAGACAATCAGCGTTATTAGAACCTTCGTCTTTGCTGATAAGCTCTCGCATGCTTGACCAGATCTTGCGGTTTTCGGTGCTCAGCACCCCAACTGCCCCCTTTGCGGACTCGCTAATAGGCGTTTGCTCAGCGTCATCATGAATGACCTGCAAATTCAGGCTCACGTCTTTCTCGGTCATGATGAGGTCGTGGTTATCGTCCAGCACATCAAACCAGTAGAATTGTCCTCGACAGATCACGACAATGTGCTTGGCATTTGGGTCTTGGCCGATCTGGCATCCATTCTCAGTGGGAATGCGAGCTGTTCCAAAGAGACGCGAGTATTGGTACATGTCAAGCGGCTGGCCTCGCACAGTGTCTGGTGGCAGCTCCTCTTTGCGGACTGCACGCACGAACGACAGCGAGGAGACAACTAGCGAGGCTGCACGTGTGACCTGATTGTTCCTAGCAGGAGTCGGGTCGTCTTCTAGCAAAAAGAATGGATTGAGGTTGAGCACAACAGGGTTATCGTAGTTGAGGTAGCTGTCGTACCAAAACTGTTCAATGTAGTTGCTCTTGTCTTTGGCCCAATCCTTGAGCTTCTCCTGAAGCTGTGGGCCATCGGTGCGAAGGAACTCCTGGATCGCCGCCTCGGTGTTATGGTGCTCGCGTGCGGTCTGTAGAGGGTCCAGAGCGGCCACGTACTTCTTGCATGTTGATTCTAGATCCGGAATAGGAAGCTTTGGTAACTTGTCTTGGGCAGCGAACGTGATGCCTGGTTTCGACTGCGGATTCTTGTCGTTGGCCAAAGGAGCCTGCTCTTCCTTGGAATAGGCCTGGGTTGCATCTTTGGCGTTTTCGTGTGATCGCTCCGCCATAGTTCCAGAATCTCTC
The DNA here is from genome assembly GCA_000504405.2 of Mycosphaerella sp. Ston1. NCBI lineage: Eukaryota > Fungi > Ascomycota > Dothideomycetes > Mycosphaerellales > Mycosphaerellaceae > Mycosphaerella > Mycosphaerella sp. Ston1. The sequence goes on along the minus strand of AWYF02000619.1, from coordinate 12,844 downwards.
CTTTTGCTTTCGCTGATTCGTTCGTCTATGGACGGATATGTGCGAGCTGGAGGCATGATGAGTGTAAGCGTTTACGGAGTCATGTGTTTCAAAAACAGAGTGAAGAGACAAGCGTAGCTACGGACAGGCCACGCAAAGAGGTTCGAAAGAAGTAGTGACAGTCCTGATGATAGTAGCCCGGCATCGAGGGCAGCTTGGCCCAATACAATTGTGTTCAGCAAAGAGATCTGTAGCAGAGCTGGCAGGTTGTTGGTGGTAGAGTGAAGGCAGACGTGTAGATATCATAGCAGAGCCCCGCGAGACGTCTGGAATCGTGATACCCACCAGGACGTCCTACGCATGTGCCGAAAGCGATGTTCTGAAACTCCCAACACAGCACATGTATCGCCGTACAGCCGAGAGCTCGGTAATTCGCACAACGGGACAACAGAACGAGCTACTTTACTGACCTCCTAGGGCAGCGGCTTCTCCGAGCCTGGTGAAATAGGCCCGTGGGGCGCTCCGCTGGGGCGGACAGTGGTGCCTGAGAGCCGGAGCGGACTGAAGGAAGTCGAAATCGTATGGAGCTCGCGCTAGAGCTAGCGTGCAGGCGGCAATGGTAAGCAATCTGGCGAGGAGCGGGCGAGGCGAGGGTAGCTGTGGTTAGGTGCAACTCGAGCAGCCGCTGGGGACAAGGGTTGCTGAGAGGGAACAAAGTAGTAAGGTACAGGTAGTAAGGAGTGCTGGACGAGTGACGGCGAGGTGCCAAAGCGGAGTATGCACATGGCGGGAACAGCAGAAGTGAGGTTACCTGGTAAGGTACACCTATGTACCTTAGCTCATGTCCTCACCTCAGCGCACATGCTCTCCTTAGTAGTAGACGGTGGCTCGACGTTGTATGGCCTACCACTGCTCGAGCCAACCCAAGTCATACCCGAGTCCCAAGGCAGATGACGTTGGCGTTGTGTTGTGAGGTCCAGGTCAAGCTTAAGCGGACGAACGGCTCGCGAGTCTTTTGGAGCGCCAAGCCAATTGGGAGAAAGTGGTGGGAATGCCTGAACAACACGCCCCCGGGGTCCCCTCCCGCTCCCGCTCCCGCTCCCGCTCCTGCTCCCACTCCCACTCACGGTCACGCCCACGCTCACAGCAGGTTGCATTCAGCACGTCCAGTCGTGCGGCGGCCATGTGGACACACAAATGTCCAACCTGCTGACGGTGTTGCCCACCTTTGAAGTCGCCCCATACTCGCACATCCTGCCGTCGCTGGAGAGGGCTCTGATCTCGACCGCGGACCTCATCGCGCTCGACGCGTTCGATGTCGGGAAGCGCGCCCAGGTCCCTCCTGGCGAGGTCAAAAAGCTAGCCGATGCCGCTCTACACGCACTGCACTCCGACACCTCTTCCGACATCCGCTCGAGAGTGGACGATGGAGCACGTGGCGGGTCGTGGAGTGGCTTCGAAGCCGGCGAGGACCTTCGCAACCGGTGGACGACCATAAGTACCCTCGATGACCGCCTGGATGTAGTCCTCGGCGGAGGCATCGCCCGAGGTCACTTGACGGAGATCGTAGGCGAGAGGTGAGAGGCTGCTCGTTCATGTAAGTTCGTTCACGACTGTTTCTGACTCACCCGCCAGCGCTGCTGGGAAAACACAATTTCTCCTGACCCTCCTGCTCGCCGGCCAGCTTCGGTGCGAGCATGACGATGAGCAAACTCACGGGACTTCAGTGTTGTACATCTCGACAGAGGCGCCCTTACAGACCACACGCTTGTCGCAAATCCTCAAGACACATCCCAAGCTGGCTGCTTTGGACGAGAAAAGTCGCCCTTCTCTGAGCAAGGTGCACAGCACACACATCCACGATCTCGAAGCGCAAGAGCACATCATTCGATACCAAGTTCCCGTGGCTATCAAGAAGCATAACGTTGGTCTCCTCGTGATCGACTCTATCGCGGCTAATTACCGTGCTGAATTCGACAGAGGCGGCCAGGGCAAGCGTAGCTCGGACTCTATGGCCAAGCGGAGTGCACAGCTGATCCAGACCGGTTCTCATCTGCGAAGGCTTGCTCGAGCCCACAACATCGCAGTCGTGGTGGCGAACCAAGTTGCTGATCGGTTTATACCTGAGCCTAGGCTTCATGCTCAAACTCAGTCTACGCAGACCTCACGACCTAGCACGCCGTCCCGAGTCACGATTTCACATACCGACTTGGCGGCTCAAGCGTCGTCGACAGGTCTGCTGTCTACCGATGACCCCCTCAGCCTCGATCATCAGCAGCGCTTCTTCACAGGCTGGGGCGATGAGCAAGCTGTCACAAACATGAAGACTCCAAGTCTGGGCCTGACATGGACTAATCAGCTCTCAGCGCGCATTGCTCTCCTAAAACAGCCGATATACGAAGAGAAAATGTATGCTCCTGGAGATGAGCGGAACGTGATTGGGTGGCACAGATCATGCAAGGCTGTCTTCAGTCCGTGGTGTCCGGAGAGCAATACCTCTTTCGAGGTATGGGAAGGAGGCATCCGCACTGTCTGCACGTCGAATGAAGTTCAAGAGGAATGACCATGTATGGACATCGAAGTTCGAGATCTTACGAGCGAGTTCTTATTACACTCTTGAGAATTGAATGTCACTATCACAGCGCACATCCAGCTGCATCAGTACGTCAATATTCTCGCAGGAACAACTGTATAATTCTGGGACTAGCTTAACATATTCTCGACTGCGGATTCCCTACAATTGGCCGTTCCAGGGCAAGATTTTGTCACATCAGCGGTGAGTGAGTGATTTAATTGTGCTCGTGCTCTTCCTTTCGCCTGATTGTTGTGTGGAACATCGTGGTGGCTCCAGAACTGAATAGGAAGTCAGTCCTGAAGATTGTGAAATGCTGCCTATTGATGATCGACTCCCGAGCTTCGGAAACGATTAGACTCGCTGGTGGCGAGTGGCTAGTTGTCGTAGTAGCAATATGGTAGGAACGGAAAGGGCACCAAGTGATGTACCTACCGCAAGACGTAATGTTGTATTCGGTAACGTTGATGTCGTTGGAAAGCCATAAGGTATGCAGTCAACTTGGAAGTCATTTTGAAGTTGAGAGTACCCAAAGGAGTGAGATCTGCTGACACTGAGGAGAGGTGAGGCGTGAGTTCATCGTGACGCATTTCCATCACGTCAGGCAGACGTGGTAGCTAATGCCGCCTTCAAAGTCCAATTCAGACGGCCAGAATACACGTCCATCTCACATACTGCATATACACATATATATACCTTAAGGTATGATACATGCATTGATCGAGGATCCATCCACCCATCAGGACATACATACTCACGTCATTTGCCGCGAGCTCGGCCCGGTTCTTGACATTCTTGGCCATTCGTGGGCCGACATACAAACAAAGTACCTTACCTAGGTATTCTTGATATTCTCTTCCCTCGCCTGTCAGCCTCCCAATTCATCAAGCCGAGAAGGAGACGCGAACAACCGCACACACGATCAATATGATATCTTTTCTGAGAGCTCCTCACCCGCCCAAGACGACACAGGCCGACCAAGAAATCACAACCTACGAAAATGGCACTTCTTCAGTCCAGTATCATGCGAGAGGCTCGAAGTATATGATGACACATACGATACCACCGAGCGATCCAAAAGAAGGCCCTTCCATTGTTCAGCCGCCATTCCATTATCACATCTATCAGAAAGAGACTTTCAATGTAGTGGAAGGCGAAGCGCATCTATTCTTCGGGCTCGATCCACTGCCTTCCGCGGTGTTGAGCGCGAAAGGACCATCGCAGACTGCAGTCTTGGGTCCTATGCGATACCATCGCTTCGAGAATGCAAGCAAGACGCAAAACCTCAAAATCAACATCCAGCTCGATCCCGAAGACTACGAGAATGAAAGTCGCTTTTTCCGGAACTTCTTTGGGTATCTCAGTGACTGTAAGCAAGCAGGACAGTCTCCGTCGATATTTCAGCTTTTCGTCTTCCTGTGGAGCGCAGACACGCCGCTCGCGATTCCGATGCCATTTGGACTGGAAACACTGGGCGTGTACGTCTCGTGGCTGCTGATGATCGTGGTGGCATACGTCGGGTACTATGGATTGGGATACAAGACCAGCTATCCCGAGTACTATGATGAGAAGAAGAGCAGATGAGGAACGAAGAGAGAGCGCATAAGGTACCTTATATAATTCAGTCATGCTATTTTGGGGCACTCGCCAAGCACAATCATCATTGGCTGATAACCGAGTTGTCGTAGAACTATCGAGGCTCACGCTCTTGATGACAGGAGACTCTCACTGCAATACTACCTGTAGTAACTGTATTTCGCGCCTCCCTCTCTCTTCTCTCTCTTCCTCTCTCTCTCTATATTTTTATCCTTCCCTTCCAAAATAACCGCCATCCATTATGCCAGACTTTTCCTCTCGGGAATACTGGAACGCCCGGTTCACGAAGGACCCGCAAACCTTCGACTGGCTGGTTCCAGCAAAAGTTCTGCATGATATCGCGGCCGAGGTAATCGACAAAACTTCTCTGGAAGAACCTCGACTGCTACACATCGGATGTGGCACTGCTGACTCGCATACCCTCCGATCGCTCGTCAAGGATCCCAAGCATGTCTTGAACGTAGATTACTCCGAGGCAGCAGTTCAAGCAGCTTCGAAACGAGAACAGGAACTTCTCGCGAGTGCACATATAGAGAGTCTGTTAGCCCCTCCATCCAGTTCCGCAAAGCATGATAGCGTGCAAGATCCCGAACCGGAGCCTCCGATGCGTTGGTCATGCAAGAATCTCCTATCACTGCATTCTGCTCTCTCGATGTTGCATACGGAGCAAGCCGACGGAAAGCTCTTCGATATTGTCCTGGACAAGAGCACGAGCGATTCCATCTCTTGTGGACAAGATATATCTCTCAGCCTGCCATATCCTCTAAGTATCAACGGCTGGGCTCGCAGAGTGCTAGGAACTGGAACTGGCCAATTGCGAGACGTCCATCCTCTGCATGTTCTAGCCGTGCATCTAGCAGCCCTCACAAGACCGGGTACAGGTCGTTGGATCGTCATATCATATTCCGAAGAGAGATTTCCCTTTTTGCCGCCATTCCCGACAACGTTGGCCAATGGCATGCTGTCGGACGATGTGATTCAAGCGGGCTTTCCGCATCCCCATCAGCTATGGAGGTTAGAGGCCAAGGAGCAGATTAACTTGGAAGAGAATAATGAGACGTTAGCCGAGAGGAAGAAGAGGCTGTCTCTCGGATACGTTCACCAGCCTCGAGTGTGTCACTGGCTCTACATTATGAGGAGAACAAACGCGCTTGTAATTGACTGAAGATTGAGTTTCCACGGTTATCTGCATGGTAGTTCTGTTGAGCTTATACATATATATATATTGCTCTGGAGTATCAACCTGGCTTCGACCAGATCTCGAGGACGCATGTCCAATGGCCAGCGCTTCAATCACGATGAGATTGATGGACGAGGTCCTTGAGCACACCTAAGAGTGCGTCTACCCAGCTGAAGTTGACGTGGCTGTGGAGTGCAATCGCGCGCGTCTTGCTATCTGAATATGTCGAAGGCGACCACTACTACCACCACTACTATTACTGCCGCGCTCTAGCACGGCCCTGGACTCATCGACAGCAACCAGCGGGTTCTTTGGGTATCAGTTCTGGCCTGGTCGACTTGTCCGGCAAGTCTACAATCCCAGCAGCCGCCGCCCAAGGAGTGTGGTTATGATACCGCCCTTTTCGAGCTCGATCACTACTAGTAAGACATTATGGAAAGCTTACCAAGTCAAGTCGTGGCTCGAGGGGGGAAGACACGTCACGCATATTCAGCGGACATCCATGGTTCGGTTAAGCATGGCAGTAAAAGAAAAGCAGTAGACTTTGTTTTTCTCAATGCCATTTCATTGTCGTTCCAACCACATTATTCGAGGATACTCTTATCAGTGTTACGAAGGTCTTTATTTCACAGGCAGGCATTACTCTACCTGTCAATATAACCAGTCAGTACTGCAACTGCTGTAACTCTTACCCGGTGAATTTATTTTTTACTTGCATGCCATAGCAAGTTCCACTCAAACCACTCCTACATATCATCATCAGCCCCAATGATATAGTAGATGGCAGACAGGTCTTGATCAAATTGAGTCGTAGTGCCTTCGGGTACTAATGCTTCTAGTCCGAAGCATGTAAGAGAAGGATTGCCATGATCAGCGATAATGGCTTTTTGTTATCCTGTTCCATCACGTAGACTTTGGATGACCACTGACCTCTGCCAAGAAGTAGCAAAACGCTAAAAGCTGGCCGGGCAGAGCGTCCGAGCCTCTGATGGAGTCGGCACTTGAGACCGACCACATATATTCTGTAATGTGGTACTTGTACGGCACTGCAAGCGCACTGCTAGATGATTGCTGCAGCTGTCGATTGACTTCGATATCACAGCAGCTATGTCGAGGTTATTTCTTCTCGAGCATCATGAAGTGCCCTAGCAGATGTTAGCGAGCAGTTCAAGCCGTATATGATATGCGTTCCAATGGTATATATATCTTACGGTCGAGTGTCTTATGGACTCACTCACGAGAATGCCAAGCCTACGGAGTTCAATGGAGCATGTCTACCTAACTCGACGCAGTGGCCGCCCACGCTGCCCTCAGGTTGATGAAGCCAGGCACAAATCCGCTCAGGCCCATCATAGTCTCGTCAATGGGACTGCTCTTCACATCGCCATCGTAAATGCCCCAGTGAATAGCGTTGGGGAACCAGCCCATGTTCGCATACATTTGTGTCCACCATTTCGCTTCCAACTCGTCGCTCTGCACTTTCACCTCGTCTGCATCCGCCTTCTCCGCTCCGAATTCCTCGTTATAGCGCAACTGTCGCACGCGCGCCAACCTCGCAAACTCCAACAGAACGTCCGCCAGCCAGAACTGGCTGCTAACAGTCCACCACCTCGCTTCCCGTGATATGCAACGATCGGACCTCAGCACCCCTTTCTTGACCAGATAGGCTCCATTTTCATAGGCTTGGAACCCTATACATGAGACGATCCGCGCCCACGCAATCACCTTCAACGCAGGATCCCGGCTGGGCTTCTGCCAGGTCTGCTTCGCCCACACATATATATCAAGCAGACCTCTCAGCCTCCAGAACGTGCGCACATCATCTATTGCAGAGCCGAGACTCTTCACGGCGATACACGTCTCCGTGAGCTGCAGATGTGGCGGCTCGATGGTCGCGACCAGCGTTTCACCGGGCAGCATGGTTTTGGAGGCACTGTGCGCAATGCTTTCGGCGAGGACTTCGTACTTGCGCGCCAGCAGTCGGGTCAGTTGGGCATGAGTGAATGCGAGGGTGTAGTATGCGGTGCAGAGAAGGGAATCGCGGCCGGAGGTGGTGGATAAGAGGCGCGACAGGTGTGTCAGGAAGGAATCGCTGCGCAGAGAGGCGTACACGAGGAGATGCTTTAGTTTCTGGACAGACGACATGGTGGAGTGTAACGAAGCTGGCAGAGACTGTCCTTCAAGAGCTGGTGAACTATGGGGGGAAGAAAATGTGCTGTATCTCAAGGTATACAGTGAGATGGAAAGGATTTGTGTCCTTTGATCATTAGAACTGTGTTAGTTCTTCGGAGTACTTCACCCAAGAGGCCAAGCTCACTCATATCTTGTGAAAGTGGGTCCATGCCGGAGGTCTAACAACCTCGGCACTTGTGCTCGTCTTGGCACAGTCCGTTTCCTATAGTAGTTCGTCGTAGAACTAGTAGAACTACAGTCTGATCATGTCGATACGATATGTGTAGCACTCGCACCTTTGAGTCTTTGACAAGCATAATGTATTCTACCTTACCTTACAGTAGAAACAGTACAATAGCGCTCTCATAATGCAGAATAATGCTATTATCGCTATATACAGCAGATCCTTTATGCACGGCCCGCTGAGTGGCACCGAGAGAGAGAGAGAGTTGCCCCTCGCCCTCGTACAGCTGAACTACTCCTACTGTACCTATATTCTACTACAGACAAACAACGACAACCACATCACTCACCATGGACCAACTATCCGCAGAAGAGAAGCAGCACTATCGAGATGCTTTCTCCGTCTTTGTACGTATCTTACCGTGTCATATCATATCATATCGTCTTCTCCACGCATCACCGAAAACGAGCCCACTAACACCTTGTTTCCAGGACAAAAATGGCGATGGTATAATCACCCTCCCCCTCCCTCTCCTCTCCTCTTGCACACAAGAACTGCTTCTCCCATGCTAAACCCAAAAAAAGGCGAAATCTCTGCTGCCGAGCTCGGCGATGTCATGCGCTCTCTAGGTCTGAAACCCACCGATGGAGAGCTTCAAGACATGTTACACGAAGTCGACTCAGACAACTCCGGCACGATCGATATCAAAGGTATGTATGCATTGCAAAGAGATGATGAGACGAGTCTTCAGTTGTTTTTTTCCTTTCCGTCATGATTGTTGTTTTTTCCAACAACATACATACATGCATGTACGGTACATACCTACTCACGATGTCGCAGAATTCCTGGCTCTCATGTCTCATGTGGGCTCCGCGCAAGACACCGAAGACGAACTGCTCAACGCTTTTCACGTCTTTGACAAGGATGGCTCGGGAACTATCTCCGCCTCTGAAATGCGTGAGGTGTTGAAGACTTTGGGAGAGGATCTTTCCGAGAAGGAAATTAACGAAATTATGAGTGCTGCTGATACGGATGGCGACAAGAGTATTGATTGTGAGTTTGGGTTTTTTTTCTCCCCCATCCTGTTTTTTTGCTTCTGAACCCTGAACATACTGTAAGATCCATTGGTGGTGTTCCACGCAGCTGACAGTTGATTCTAGTCGAGGAGTTCAAGAAGATCATGCAGGATCCCAAGCTGTCATAATTGGAATGGAGAGTTGGACGGAGCGACTTTCTCACGAAGAACGAACAGGCGTACTGGTATTGCATTCTCGTTGCTCCTACTTCCAACCACAGAGAGATAGAGAGAGAGAGAGAGAGAAAGAAAGAGAAAACGAGACAAAGACGTTTTCGGCTAGTTTCCCAAGGTCAGTAAACATGTTCTAGATACCCCATCTATCGAATTGCAGACAACAAAACAACCCTGTGTCCCTTGAACGCAGTGCGGCCTATCAGCACCTCATCTCACCCATCACTCAGACAATCAGAATCGGCTGGTGCACACCTTCCTTTCACGCCCAACTTCTGCAGATAGTGGTGCTTGCTAGGCCGGAAGATGTGTGATTGCTGCTACCTACCTACCTACCTACCTACCTTAGCCTAGTTCTCTCAAAGTCGGCAGCAGCGCGCTGTGAAGATCGAATCTTGGGGGGAAAGGGAAAGCCATACCTTAACACTGTACTGTGATCCGAAAATCTTTCCATGGGCCTTCTCTCACTCTCCTCTGACATGGAACCTTAGGTAGGTACACAGGTACCTACCTTAGGTATATTATATCTAAGATCAATGATGATTTCTCCATGCAAACGGCGTTCAACCAAAATGATGCAAAGAGAATACACAGATGTATGTATGTATGAAGCATGAGGTAGATACGTAGCATTCCATCCATCTGTTCTAGTTCAAATCTGTTGTACTCCACCAGATAGATATGTGACCGACCGACCGACGAAAAGATTGTCGCACGCGACCGAAAAGTAGGTAGTAGTACATGGAGACTATAAAAATTTGACCACACCAACCTCTCATAACACACAAATTTCCATCAAACCAGTGATAAACTGTCCTGTATTCCTACTGAAGCATCTCAAATGCTCACTCACTCAAACGCGAAAGGTGCGAGCGTGGTGACGCTTGTTAGGAGTGCTATTGGAGCTTTTGTTCGAGGAGGAGGATCCTGCGTAGAGAGCCGGACCTGGCATTTCGTACGTGACGGGCGACGTGTAGATGTTGGTGACAATACCAGGGTCGGTGGAAGTGTACAGCGCCGTGCCGAGTGTGCCCTCTGGAGTGGCAGAACCGGAGCTTGTGACCACGATGTTGAGACCTGTTTTTTTTGTGAGAGGTGTTGGTCAGTGTGATGCTTCTCTCTTGCTTGTGTACGGACTCTCTCTCTCTCTCTCTCTCTGAGATGATGACTCACATTGTGGGTAGGATTGAGCACCGTTTTCCTGGCCAGCTGAGTGTAAAGCAATGATTTCGTGGCGGATCACGTAGTTGCCAGCTGCGATGTCGGATGGGATGGCCACTGTGGAAGTGAGGTTGTTGGCTATACAGATGTTGATCAGCATTTGGATTTTCTGCTCGCAAAACAGTCTTAACAGCAACCATACCGATAAGGTCGTCGGTGGCCCAGACGCCTGGAGCAGTTGCGGCATCAATCAGTCCATCGGCCTGGATCTTGAAGAAGCTGAGATCGGCCTTTGCAACATCGGCGAAGTCGCCAGCAACAGCTGCAAGGTAGGTGATGACAGGACCATGGTGGGATTCTGGCCAAGTCTTCCTGCAAAGTTGGGTACACCAGTCAGCGAGTGTCTCAGAAGCGTTGTGGCATATGGTCGGTGGTTCCTTACCACTGGAAATCTATGCTAGAGCCGGCAGTGACTGGAATGCTGCCCAAGCCTGGAGAAGCATTCTTGTGGCTATCCGTCTGTTAGCACGCCGCCAGTTGCTCGACTGGGGGATCAGTGATTAGATACCAGATGATATCGGGCTCCGCAAAAGATGCAGGCTCCACGAAACCATTGTCCTGGTTGTTGGCATACCAGCCAGCAGTCTCTGGCTTGGTAGCTTGGTAAGTCCACTCTGGTGAGGTGCCAGAGTACCATTGGCCGCCAGAAACGACGCCAGAAACGTAGCCGTGGGCCGAAACAAGAGCAGGAGCTGCAGCAGCGGTGAAGGCTGCAATCTGAGCGTAGGAAGGCATTGCCGGTCGAAGTTGGAGGGGTCGATTGGTTAGAATAAGTGAACAATCGGCAGTCTGGTGTAATGAACGTAAGTAAGCTCTGATCTACAGGCTGTGGGAGTGAATGAAAGACTGGGAAGAAGTTGTCGAGGGTAGTGTGCTTGTTGTGAGTACTGCAGAACACCAGAGGCTATATACTGTTCTTGTGCGAGCCTTCAGCAGTGCCCGGACGGACAACCACTACCTTACTCATTGCGCTTCAGTTTAACAACAGCGATAGACAAAGGCGGCGGCTGAAGCGTGCCTGCATTGTGCGGACCCATTATTCCACCGAAAGAGCTTGCTGGAGGGCACTTGGGCCCAGAAATCGCTACATGATAGAGTGGCAACCTAGTGGGTGTAGAATCGAAAGGTGTAACGTGAAGGCTGTGCCAAGCATGAGGGAGAATATCGATTGGAAGCGCTGGGTTGTGGACTTGCCGAGCCCGGCAGGTAGATTGCGCTCGCTTGCAGACTGAACACCTGAGACATCAGAATGTTGCAGCAAAGGTGCGCACCGCACGTGAAGTGTCGCTCTTTGCTTTGCGTCGGGGAGAACAGTGACAGACGTGGCGTGTCACACAGCATTGCTTCATTGCGGTTTTGTTGGTATTCATGCATACCTTTTGGGTCAAATCGAAACCACCGTAAATTAGACGCTGGCGTGCCAATCTCTGGTGAACGGAAGATATCATCGCGCCGGAAGTGCTCGCCGTCTCTGTCCTGGACTGTGTAGAGTCCGGAACGCACCAGAGTCCTCTACGGCCTTGCTACTTAGCCTCCAAGGTCGTCGACGAAGCGCTTCAGGCCGGCCAAGCGGACGGAATGCCATGCTGGAATCGATGAAACTTCCAGAGAGCGTTCTTTCGCCGAGAACAAGATATGCTGCAGCGGGTCCCAGACAGAAGCGTCAGGCCAATGTGCCTATACGCTAACAGACGAGCGAGCTCGATCTCCCAGATAGGTTTGATATGTCGCTCGCACTCGCGCAGTATTGCGTATCTTCCCAGTCTCCTTCCAGTCTTGTTCCTCGGACACAGTTAGGTCGTCGAACCATGTGTGTCACAGCCTGTCAGAGAGAGAGACAGTGGCTTTTCGGTACCCAATTTTCGTATGATCGCTATGCTTCATGCTGATTGACCTCAGGTTACAGGACAGGGCTTTTGCGCGGTAGCGATGGACCAGTCCTTGGTGCGATCCATAGCTGCGCAGTCTCCACATGCCGAAAAGTAGATCGCTAAGCGCAATAACTCGTCGTCCATAGTCACGTTTGGTCCTCTCACATGGCATCCAGTGGCCTGTTGAATCCTCCCACTCTGTTCATGTACTGTCTGTACTCAGACTTCTTGACTTTGTGCACGGCGTAATTCTTATCGTTTCCAGGGACCTTTGTGTTCTTCGTGGTCCTGAAGCCCTGAAAACCCATGATCCGTTGCATCTCAGCTTCCGAATCTTCGTCTTCTGGCGCCTGCTCCATCTTGACGTCGTTCGACTCCTCCTTCTTGGCAGCACTCGGCGCAGCTCTAGACCCCATGCCATTGGGTTTGTTGTCTGCTGGTCCACGCCTTAGTCTCTCGTCTGGTCCGCCTCGTGGTCCGCGCGGTGGGGGTGGGCCATGGTTGTCGCGGTCTCGGTCTGATCGTCCAGGAGGGCCATTGCGAGTTAGAGGGGCCCGTGGCGGCGAGCGGTCTCTCCGACGGTCATCTCTGCGGTCGCGCCGTGGTGGTGAGCGGGATCGGTCTTGCTCTGTGAGGCCATTAGTCGTGACTCACGCCAGTTTTGGCTCGACGAAACTGACCGTATCGCGGTTTGTGGTTGCGGTGGTCGTCGCGCGCGGGTCGGCGGTCATCGCGTCGGTCACGGCGGTCTGACATAGCGACGTGTCGTGGAAGCGACAGAGTAAAGGTCGTGGTTGTGGTTGTGGAAGCAGAAATACAT